>JAXQQM020076170.1:0-139115 GCA_034641835.2 Pinus albicaulis
GCGGTTGTAAGGGCATCTTATCACGCCTTGATGGCCATTCTGTTCGTTGACATGTATCACAGGCTCTGCAATAATTCCGAGAATCACTATGTACAGTAGGCCACCATAGCCCAGCCCGTAAAATCTTCTGCGCCTTTGCTTTGCCCGCATAGTGCCCACTTACTATTCCTTCATGAACTTCTGTTAGGATGGCTTGTCGCTCATGCTCCAGAACATACCTGCGTAGTACTTCATCTGTACCTAACTTATAGAGATGGCCTGAGATGATAGTAAAATTTGCCGCTCGTGTGACCAACTCCTTCTTTTGCTGGACCGAGTAGTCTGTTGGCGCCATATTGGTAGTTAGGAACTAGATGATATCAGCAAAGTGTGCATCGACAACCTTAATGATGAACACTTGTGTGTCGGGTAGGCCTTCGTCCAGACTAGTAGGTTCTTCTCCAGTATCAATACGGGATAGGTGATCTGGTCCTGCGTTCAGCTTGCCTGGTTTAACTATGATTTAGAAGTTATATTCCTGGAACAACAACAACCATCAGTAGATTTTCCCCTCCAACAAAGGCTTATTCACTAGGTATTTTAAGGCCGAATGGTTAGTATACATTTTGAAGTGACCTCCGAGCAAGTAGTGGAAAAAATTTTGTAGTGCTTATACCATGGCCAGTCCTTCCCTTTCTGTTGTGGCATAATTGCGTTCAGCATTTGAGAGTTTTCAGCTAGCAAAGGTGATTGGATGATCAATGTCCCCCTCGCCTGGTTGCATAAGGATGGCTCCTAAAGCAATGCCCAAGGCATCTACGTGTACATGAAATTCCTTCGTTCAATCAGGAAAGACAAGAATAGGTGTCGAAACCATCTTTTCTTTGAGTAGTTCAAAACTTTCTGGCATTCCTTGTCCCAAAAAAAAGCGACATCCTTCTTAAGTAGCTTCTCGAGCGGCGCTATGATTAGTGCGTACCCCTGAATGAAATTTCTATAGTAGCCTGTATGTCTCAGAATTGAGTGCAACTATTTTTCAGTCTTGGGGACAGCCAGGTTGATGATGACAACAATCTTGGCGGGATCCATCATCAGCCTTTGTTGGCAGACTATATGCCCAAGTAAAATGCTAAAAGGTACACAGAAAATACACTTCTTGATGTTGAGGGAGATTTGGTATTTGCGGCAGGCATCTAACATTAAGCGCAGGTTCGAGACATGCGTTCTTACTAAGCCAAATACAGTCCAATCATCAAAGTAGACTTCTACAAACTTGTGGATGAATTATTTGAACACTGCAACCATGAAGCGTGAGAAGATAGAAGAAGCATTATTGAGTCCGAATGGCATTATAGTATATTGGAATTACCCCCATTCAGTGGCAAACATAGTTTTACTGTGATCTTCTGGGGCAATGCAGATCTGATGGTAGCCTGAGAAACCATCGGTAAATGAGTACACCTCATGACCACCTACTCTGTCTATTATTTCATCTAAAAAGGGCGTCAGGAACAGGTCATGTATGCAGACATCATTTAACTTGTGTAGGTCAACGCAGATCCAAATTTCGCCCTTTGTCTTCATTTCCTGAACAACCATTGGGCTGACCCAGTCTAACTGTTCGACTGGCTCTATGATACTGGCGGTGAGAATTTTATCCAATTCATCTTTCACTTTTTGTTTGTACTTCGGGTTCAATCTGTAAGACCACTGCTTGATTGGTTGGGCATCAAGCTTGAGCGTGATGTACATAACTCCCAGATCACCAATGATCCCCTTGAGTTCAGAGAATTTGGTTGGAAAGAGGTCCTGATATTCTGTTAGCAACTCCGCTACCTTGCTAATGGTGTCATTATCCCAATAGTCACCGATCTTGGCCAACTTGGGCTGGGTTTCCATCCTAATATTGACTTCGTTCAGCTTAATTGGTTTCGTTACATCTACCATTTGTAGTGAAGGTCCTGCAACTATGCGGTCACCTTCAGATTTTGGAATAGAGACATTGCGCAGATTGTCTTCTTCCTCAAGAATTGTAATATTGCAGCAATTGGCAATGTCTCACATTTTCATATCCCATGTTGGTTCCCTGATTGTAGTATATGGATTAGAGTTACCAAATATATACGCATCCAGGTCCTGCAGAGCTTCATTTATAGCTTCTGAACCTCCGACCAACCCAAAGGTCCTGATAAAGTCCTCCTGCAAGTTTTTCTAGAGAGAGGTCCGCTGATGCAGCTTTGCATCTGAGTACGAGGTAGTCGATATTGGGCCTAATGTGTGCATAAATGAATGAAACCATTCCTTGGAGGTTTGATTCTGCCAATTATCCATCCACGGTTGCAAATGTTTGCGCGGGTTTCCTGGGCCGAAGAACTTTGTAATTCTTATCTGAGGCAGAGCTTTAAATCGTAGGACCATCACTTCCCGACATCTTTCCCAGTTCGGAATTTCCACCTTAAGGGTTTCCCACCATCTCGCGGGTATGTCACATAGGGCCAAATTAAGGGCCCATAACCGCCTTTCTTCCAGGATATCTTCCTCAAGTTTTCACAAAAATGTCGCAACTTCTTTTGAACCATTAAAGAAGGGTAGTTCCCTTACCTTCGTGGGTATCCAGCACATCACAGATACATCGTGTAACCTATTTTTCTAGTTTTCCATTTCGTCATCAGTGTGGGATAAGCATTCACTCTATTTTTCCCAGCAAAGCATACCTTTTTCTGTAGGATTGACCCACTCCTGATCCTAGGCGGTCAACTTATAGATTCGGTCTAATTCATCTTTTGTCTGTACAATTTCGGTGTATCGCTCTCCCTCCGTTGGGTCTAAAGGGATGACCACCCATGTCCCATCCTTCAAATACAATGTTGCATTTTTTTAAGTTAATGACACCACCCATGTCGATGGCCCAACCTAACCCTAGGAGTGTTGGGTAGGGGTCTGTATCCTCCTCAATCTGAATAACCTCAAAGTCCGATCATACCTTAATCCCAAGGATATCGATGACTACCTGTGATAGCCTCCCCAATGGGACTATTTTCTGCTGATTGGCCATATGTAGCTGGATATCTGACCATTTGAGCTGAGTTTTCCCCATCTGTAACCATGTTTGTTTAGGGAGGACATTAGCATCCGACCCCAAGTCGAGGATGACCTGATTCATCTCATAGTTGCCGATTTGTGCTGTCAGTCACATCTCCCACTCAATTCACTTCACCTATTTATACAACTGGTGGATGTCCTTTAGTCTTACAACTGAAGTTTTTCCGTCTGTACAATTATCAATTAGAGCCTAAAGGGTCACCACAGCTTGCTGATTGCGAAGGAGCTTCATGCATGCTTGCAGGAATACTCCCACCTCCTCATTTTCCGTAGTGTGCACAGGTACCTTTGTACTATCAATATCCTGGCAGGATGTGACAAAAGCCTCCTTTTATTTAGCCAAATCTAACCCGTCCTGCTTGATAGGCACTTTTCTAATTAGAAGCTTAGCTTCGGCCTTCCCCATACTCCCACCTGTGGCCATGCCGCTACGAGTTATAACATTAATATTGGCCCCTTATGGTAGAGGTTCAACCTTGACCCTCTGGATATTCTGTGTAGGTTTCTGTTGCTTCTATTTTATTCTGGTTATCAGGAGTACACATTCTTTGACCACATGATCCCGCCCCCTGCAATATCTGCAGGTTGGTTAAGATGGTTGCGCACAGTCTCTTGAAAAATTACCTACCTCCTCGCAGTTATAACAGACTAACTGTCCTCGCTCTCCACTTGCGCTTCCCCCTTGCCCCCTGTTCCTGCTTCTAGTAGGGGAACTTCTGCTACTGATGGATGATCTAGGCGATGCAGAATTCAATCTCATTCGGTATATACTTCCTCGATCCATCATTAAGTCATATGTTCAGAAGTTTTGTTCATCATGGCCCATGGACCTACAAAATCCGCACCATCGTTGTTTTACTTCTAGTACATATGCTGCTAAGTGGGGACAGTGATGAGTATCATGCGATCCTTGAACCCGACAGTCATTGCACCATAGTAGAGGTTCCCTCAACTTCCTCGTGTCTGGGGATTGTAGCGGACTAGACCCTATTTCGTGCTCCTTGATTAGACTTTGGATTTCAACCTGCATATCTTCTAGTTGACCCTGTACTTGTTGTACACCCAGCTGAGTCTCGTCCCTTGGCGCAGCTCTGAGCTTCATGGCTACTTCTAACGCCTTCTCCTATGTGTCAATAGTTTTGTGACCCATTGGTATCCGTAAGTATGGTAGGAGCATAGAAATAAACCATTTCGTATGTTTCTTATCGTCATACTTGGACCCTCCTCGGATTGATTTTTCTAATCACTGATCTGCTTCCCATACAAACTCAGATGGTCCCTGCTTGATGTCTTTTAGTTCATTGACTATCTACGAATAGGACTTAAGTTTTTTGAACAGCTGCTTCAGTGTTGTTTTGATCTCATCAATAGTTGCATTTGCATGTTGTCCAATGTATCCCATATACCAATCCAAATCTCTTTCCTCGAAAGCCAGAGATAGCTGGGCCTGCTTCACCAAATTACTTGTAATGTTTTGCGCCGTCCATACTAATTCAACAACAAACTAGAACTTATCCATATCCTCATAATACACACCCTTGAAGGTAGGTAGTTTTAAATTCGTAGCCATATCTACCCTCTTTTTGGCGATTTGGCGTTACCTGATTGCTCTTTCAAAATGCTCCTGGTCCCGGCAACAAAACCATTTGTTGGCTTTAGGGGTCCTGACCTAGGTTCACACGTTAAGGTTTGCTAAAAAACCCCTATACTACTGGCCCTTTCGGCAGTTACCTGCTTGCGCAGGTCAAAGTCTCACTCGAAGCAGTATGAGAGGGTGGTAGAACCAAGTTTCTGCACCTAGAAAGAGATCAGGTAAGCCAAGCCATGCACAATGCACAGATCTATGGAAACAAAGCTAGTTTGCAGGCTTAAATAGATAACCAGTGTACACAATATTACATATTTAAATCTTAGGTCCGCATCCATGTGCGTTATACCAAAAAGGATATAAATTACAGTACACATAGCAGACCAAATAACATATATTATAGATAAACACAACAGATAACACAGATCATTCGTACCTTATCACAGATTTAACACAGAGCGCAGATTCATATAACAGATAGATCCAGAACCAAATACCAGCAATACTTCTCATATATTATCAGTAGATTCTTACATAACCCAAAATCCCACCTGCATACACAGCCAACAGGGTCCACACACAGTAGGACAAAGAATCTCTGCGTAAACATGCAACAGGAGTTCGACCCAAATACCTGAAACACATAACTAACAATCTACCCTTAGCATTCACTTCTATTCATATTCTACCTATCGACTCAAAAAGACTTACTATTTATACCAATTTAGCCTAGACTTACTATGGTCCGCGAACCGTGGATTGCGAACTCTTGGTTTTACCTATTTACTCGCTTACAACGTATTGGGGCTTTTTTCCACCCTATCACCCCTACGCTAGACTAAATATAATCAAAATAATAAAAAATTGGACTAGCTTTCATCAGTGTGGGAGATCTTGCTCCAACACTGTTCCTTATTTGCGTGTTATTAAGCTCTGGAGAGTTATTTCATTGAGCCAAAGCTGTGGCTGGTTTCTTTCAAATGATTGCAGATATCACTGATCAAGTGAGACAAAGAAGACACTATCAAGTGAGGCAGAGAATAATTCAAAGAACTATGGCTGCAAAAGGAAGACAAATAAAGGTGGCCACTGTCTCAGATATGAGCCATCATATATGAACTTGATAAATGAAGACCCAACAGCTGTATAAGTCTTCAGAAGGACATGATGTTTACAATTTTGTGAAAAACTACAAGGCTTCCATGTACAAGCTTCCAAAGAATTTGCCCTATAATTCAATGGAACAACTACTAAAGTGGGAATGCTGAATCTAACTATTACACCAGAGATCATTGCAATAGCAACAGGGATTTAAAGAGGACAAGAAAAATGGTTCAAAGGGTTCAAATTCAGCATGGAGGAATGCAAAGAGTTTACCAATCCAGAAAGCAGTGAAGTTGACCTTCCAAATTCCATTCCAAGGAGCTGCATGAAGGACAATTTCTCAAATATACTGCTCATTATCCATAAATATTTCACATGTGAAGGAAGATATCATAAAGTCTATACTTACCATTTCAATCTTCTCCTACACTTTGTTGGTAAGATACCTCTTGATCTCCCTTTCTATTTACACAGAAGTTTAGCAAAAATGGCAGATAAAGTTCAAGCAAAATCCGAGGGAAGTGAAACTTCACTTTTTCATCATTGCTTAATAAAATTTCTGGTTTTAGATGAGTTAGAAAGAATTGGCAAATATTGGTCTTCATTTCTGTTTGTTAGTGGTTTTGAAATGGATACCCTTACCCCTAACAGAACTCCTAAACCTAGAGGTATGCCATCACCTTTAGTGGCAGAAAAAAGTGAACCAGTAGGGGTAGAGCAAAGTGAACCAGTCATGATGAAAATAGAGCAGTTGCAGAGATTTGATACACCTATTGTTCCACCTGCAAAAAAAAAGGAAATAATGATCAAACCTGCAAAACAAGAGAAAGCTGTAAGTAAACAAGGAAGAAAAAGGATTACAAGGAGCCAAACAGTGGCTAAAGGAAATTTAGAAGACATACTACATGCCATTGATAAGGGACTCCTATAGTAGGCTGAGGATATAGATGAAGGTGGACAATGTTAGGGTCCTATAATAATAGGGTTCATAATTTTTTAATTGACTTTGATAAGTCTTGTGAATATGTACATACCTTGCTTTCTGCAAGTTATTTTCCCATATTTTGAAAAATAATAAAAATGAAAGGAGGGTAAAAGTCCTAAAATAAATATCAAAGGACTTAGAAAAAATAATGGACCCCAAGAGAAAAAAGAGATAAAATAAGACCTGAAAGTGAGCAAGTCAAAATGCCATAATCCATGATCAGTTAAATAGTTCAATATTAACTTTTCATGCTTTGAATTTCATTTTTTAGATAGAGAATAAAAATATGTCAAACAGTTTAAACTTGACAAATCAGTAGATAGTTAGAGAATAAATGAGGAGCTCAACAGTTTAATATGATCCCTCGGATGAAATAAAGTTAGACTTAGATAGATTTATGCTTTGAAAGAAAAATGGATTTAGGGTTGCAAGCTAAAATGCACCCATGCAAATGAAGTAAAAAAATGTTAGAATAATAATGGGTAGGTAGAAAGAAGTTGGGCAAGACATATAATAAAGCATCGTCGGGCAAAAATTACTAATTTACCCTCCCCCACAATGATCCAGTATTCTAAACCTTCAGTTAAAGAGGCTTAGAGCATTTCTTTGACTTCTATTGGGACTAGACCAAAGGCTTGGTAACTGATTGGTTAAAAATATTGGATTCCCTACATAAAACCCATTGCATCAGTATATCCACCCTTTTCCAAAACTATGATCCCTTCTCTCAAGTAAAAACACCTTTTTTTCTTAGTGAAAAGTAAAACCCCCCCTTGATTAATCTCATTTTCATTCAAAAACACTCAAAAAAACCTACAAAATGCATTTTATCCTAAGTCTATGTGTAAAAAATCAAAATGGGACAAACTGTGCTTAAATGCCTATTTTTACACTTTACTTAGTCTTAAATTATGTATTTTTATTCATTTCAAATATTACATCTTCATTTCATATTAACTTTTAAACCTAAAGTATTAAATCCCTATATCATATCCCTCCCGTAATTATTAAATCCTTTATATTTAAATATCCCCAAGACCCACTATTTTAAGTTTAACCTATGGTTATTTATCCCACATGGTGAAATAAATCCCCACCCTTTTTTCCCACAGGTTGAAACATATCAATATTATAAATATCCCGCCCCTATGGTATTAAAATACTTGTTAAAATGTTTTTTATGCCATATAATATCATACCTGCACCATTTGTTGAAACATTTGTTAATGTTTAATTGAAAACATAAAAAAATTTAACCCCCCCGCCCAATCACAGAATATAAAGTTTTTACATTATAAATATAATATATTTATAAAGTTCAAACTTATCTCACCACATTGACAAAACCTCGAACCCCACCTCTGAATGCCGAGCACCTTCACATCAAATCGCAACCATTCGCATTGGCCCTCCCAATCCAACGATCGAAATGCCATATCACATTTTTAGTTGCGCGATCTTAACAGCTTTCCTTTCCATCCAAAATGGGTTGTTTCGCCCTTTCCTCTCTCCTCCACATGGCCTAGTTCTATTGGATCGCATCTGATCCAACTAAAACCATTTACCACTCAAATCTAATGCAATAAGTGCCTATGGTTTTTCGCCTTTGAAACCCAAAATCTGCCCATCGTCCGATGTGATTGACATTAATTGCAGGCCAATTTAAACCTAAATTTCCAAATAAAATCCGAAATCGCGTCATTAATCCCTTTTTTTGCGTTATCACATGGTATTTGTCCTCCCTAAAGAAAACAAATCCTGTGCTTTGTTTTAGACCTAGAATCAGTGAAAAAAGCCTGCATTTGCTGTTGAAGATTGCTAAAAGACTCAAATTGCTTCCAGAGACCTGAAAAGATACCAGCTACCAGTTAAAACTCCCCATTACATTTTTCCAAAGACTTTTACCTGCGTAAACAACTATTTTTCGAGAAAAACAAGCCTGTATCATTGTGAAAAGTAATTTTCTAAATAAATTGAATACACTAAAAGCCTAATTTCTCCAAAAAAGCTTCTAGTTACCCAAAAAGGCCCAAAAAGAGTTAAAACCCTGTCAAAATTTCAATAAAACCCTGTTTTATATTGCGTTCAGTTTTAAAAGGAAAGCTTGAGTTTATTCTAGTTTTTGCAGACTATATAAAACTCTAAATCAAGCCTAGAAATCCTTTGCATGTAACCAAATCCTCTGTGCCCGATTTCAAACAATGTTTAGTCCAATATCCATTGAAAAAATCCTAAGAAACCCCTGTTTCTCATTTCATAACCAGTAAGAGTTTGAAATACATTTGAAATCCAAAGTTGAATGTTGAAACTCAACAAAGAGACAAGCTGTATCCATTTTTATCCAAAAACCTCTATCAAAGTCAAGAAACACTTCTGTAAACCATTTAATCTTACAGAAGAATCTAGAAAGCCCTAAAAATAGAGTTTTAGCCATCCAAGCCTAAAAAATTTCAAAATCCAATCCAGCTATGTCATCTAAGACTGCAATTGTTGTGAATCCTCTACAGCCTCATGTTGTATACATTGAGCACATCCCTTTAGCAGATGGAGACTACAAAATCGTAGATCCAGTAGTTGAATTTAATTTATTAGATATCCACTGCTGGATCTATGAAAATTTCTTAGATCAGGTTGAAGAAGTCAAAATTTGGGAATCAAACTTGCCCAAATATGTTGTTCCAGTCACTCATCAATGCCAAAAGGTTATTAGGTTGTGTCAGAGTTATTATTCACCTGAAAATAGAGCAATTATGAATGCAAACAAAGAGGTACTATTTACAATTATTGTTGAGTCCATAAACCATATGTTACAACTCAAACATGATCCTAAAGCAGTTCCTTTAACAATAGAGGCACTTATAAAGTTATACATTGGTCTTTATTTTCCCAAAAAGTTTCATATTTTTCAAGTGTTCATGCCTTTACATGTTGAAATTCCACAAATCAACCCTCCATATTCTACTTCAAAATTTCCAAAAGGGTCTAGGCATGTCATTTCCATCTTGTCATTCATCATAGGATACTTTACAGATGAGCATACTTATGAGTCCATCCTAGGTTTTCTGTCTACTTTTGCACCAGGACAACCTCCCTCTGTAATTTTCAATTATGCTGAGTACATTGCTGACAATATCCATGATCAGCTGGTTAAATTGACAACTAAAGGAGTGTTTAGATACACATCTTTTCTATTCCATATGTTTTTATATTTTTAAGAAGACAAGTTTCCTATAACTCTCCAGAAGCTTGATATAGAAGAAAATCCACTTTCAGTCATATTTTGGAGTTCATTGAGCAGAAAAGAGTCCTCAGAATTCACTTTTGTAGAGTTTACAAATAATTTTTTCCATCCATCGATCAATATGTTGACCAACAAAAAACATCCAAGGATCAGTGATGAAATGAAGAAAATTCTACAACTATCAGAGAACACTAGAACTGGTGATTGGTATTTATATGAAAAACATATTGAAATTAGAGTTTTTGGGTCTAATCTATTGCCCTACAAACTACCTAAATATGAACCAATGAGAAAATTTGCCTTGGATTATATCATGAAAATCTTGAATTCTGATTCTATTAACTTCCTAGCAGCCAAGAAAAAGACCCAGTTTAAGTTAAAGAATCAGATGGAACCATTTATTTATAATCACAGATATGCAGAGACAGAAGCAGCCAAATAGTTACTTGAGTACAGATTTGAAGAGAGTTTCTCATGGAACTGTGACCCACAAGGAATATTAAGTAAAGTGAGGGTTAAGTGCAAACCAACACTGTGCATTCATGAGAAAAAACCAGAGATTGAGAAGTATGTCAATCAGACTGAATGGATAGAAAACACTTTGGTAGATGCAATTAAGCAGGGTGATACTAGTCACACCTTACAAACTACTAATCAAGGAGAAAAATCTACTAAGATAGTTAGAGAAGAAGGAACATACACTGCTAAAACCACAAGTGAAACTAGGTTCAAATTAAGATATAATAAAAAGCCTAAGATAAACTCAGTTGATAAAGGAAAAGTGACTATTGAAGTTGAATACACAGATGTCCGAGTGACAAATAAGGATGCTGCTACAGTCATAAAAAATGAGCTAGTTACAGAGAATTTGAATGAAGGGAATCTTGATAATTCAAATAAACATATGATAGAGAAACAACGGAATATAGAATAATCTTCCTCACAGGCATCAGAGGAAAAGTATCTTGATATCAGGGAAAAGTATAAAAAGATTAAAACAAAGAATGAAGAGATAAAAAATGAGATTTACTCTCAATATTTGAAGCAAACACCAAGTGTTCAAAACATAATTTTATCAGCTTTTGACTATTCAATATTCCTAAGACAGTTGCAGACTACAAGAAAATTGATCTAGAAGTGCTAACATAAAGCATTCATGCACTAGATAAGAATGGGTTTCATAGGTAGAGTTCAGAGATCTTATATTCTACTATAACCACCAAGGCTATGAGTATCAACAAGCTTCAGAATACAATCATAAACATGAGGGATCAAATGAAGGTTGACAAAGCCTCATCATATGCCAAAGATCTTTGAATTAAGTCTCTAGAAGAGTTGGTTCTCCAAATAGGATATGATCCTGCAAATGTTAAAGTAGCAGAACAGTTGGTGAAGAAGAAGAATGAGGACATTGCATCATTGAGGAAACAACTTAAGTTGCCATGAAATGAACATCCACAGGCCAGAGAAATAGTACAAGAACAAACTCAGAAGGATGACATGATGAACTTATTTTTTCAGTTAACAGGAAAGATCAAGGAAATGGAGACTCAAATGGACAAACTTGTCCATGAAAGAGAAACTACTAAAACTCAGGAAACTCCTACAGTAAATCCCATGGTTACTACTATTGTGCCTTCAAATATGGTAGAAGAGTTGGCACCAACAGAACCACTGGCTACTGCAGTGCTAGTGACATCATCCACAACTTTAGCTACATAATCTTCCTACATTAACAGTGCAGCCAACAGATGAAGCTAGTAAAATAGTAAAAGCCATGGAAGAAATGTCACTTCAAACAAATGAGATTAACAGATTGAATAAGATGATTGATAACCTTGAGGATACAAAGAAGTTAGCTCAAATAAATGCTAAAACTCATGAGCAAAGAGCTAATAGGTTAAATGAAGAATTGAAAAAACTACAAAAGGATTTAACCTTGAAGGAGCCAATATCATATGTGAAAAACTAGTTATGGAACAAAATCATTGAAGCCATAAATGATGTGTGGCCCTCAATCTAGGTAATATATGAATAGAGGGATTTACTGAAGGCAGCATGGGTAGAAATTCAGAAAACAAAAGATGAGCTAGGTAACAAACCTGAGCAAGCCATAAAATTGATAAAGTTTCTCAATAATAAAAACAGGCAGGAAATGTAAGAAATACAAATCACTGATAAGACAGAGACAACCCTTGAAATAAGGAAAGTCATTTCAAAGAAGAATCTTCTGAAACAACTTGAAGAGAAATGTGAAAATATGAACATAGCCATAATCAAGTTCATGGTTAAATTTGAAAATTTGAGGCAAAGAAGTTTGCCTAACATTTTGGTCATTAATGAAAAAATCATGCCACAAGAAGATTAAAAGAAGAAAATCAAAGAGTATGCAAAAGAGCAAGTGGACAAGACAAGCAGACAAGGCATTCCAATAGGGAAGGTCTTACTCAGGAGTTTTGAAGGTTTATTTTATCTACAACATGAGATAACACATTTATTTGTTATAAAACCAACATTTTCCAGATATACTAAGGCATATGAAAATTTTAGGAGACTAAAAAAGATACAAACTCCTAATGATGAAGCTTGGCAGTCACTCATTGACTTACTGTAAAAGTAAAAAAGCAGAGAGAAAGACAAAAAATAGTTTGCTGACTTTTCAGTCAAAATAGAATTTATTACAATAGTAAGGCAGTTTTTACAAAGGTTAAAGAGTATCCGCGTTAAAGAGTATCAGAGGATAAAGATAAATCAGAGTTAAAGAGTATAAGATAAAGAGATAATATTTCAAAACAGATTTGAAATATCTTGGCCAACAAAGAGGACACCAAGGAAGCCAGCTGCACCTAATCCACAAACAGTTTTCTATTTTATTTGGATAAATAGGACAGTTTGCTGATTTGTTAAGTAGATGTATCTATTTTGTTGTAAAGATATTTTATTTTTCCTTATATAATTCCTAGAAGCATTCTAGGATATTTTATAAACAATTTTGTATAAATAATTCACACTTTGAAGTAATATTGTAGAATAAATTGCTGAAGATTTCTATAGTCATTTTTGTTGGACTTGGAAGCTTTTTGTTGAAAATTTCGACTAGCAGACTGGATCAGACCAACTAGCATCATATTTCATGATTCTTATGATGAGCCATTGAAGTGAAGTACTTTCTACTTTTCATTGTTTATCTTCTTTGTTTCATGCATCCATATATGTGTTCCAAATTTGAATGAATAAATAGGAGTATTATTTCAGGATTTGTTAAAAGCACGTTGTCTTTACTGTTTATCATTTCTATGTTTTCCGCTGATTTCCAGAGTAGGGAACCCTTAATTTCTCCCTCTTTCATTTGACCTCTATCTACTCCTTCCTTTTTCCGGATCAAAGACCCTTCATTTCTCTTTATCCCGATCAAACCATTTCACCAAAAAATATTCCCATATCTTCAAAGACTTATCTATCTTGCCCTGAAAACATTTGACTTTTTGACCTTGATCCTAGTTCTGTCTGCTTGAATTTTGACTCCTTAGCCCAATGGACAGACATATTTCCCACTATCCATCTCATTAAGTGATTTTTCCCACCAAACCAAATCAAATCAAAACCAAATTGTACAATCATAACTAGCCTAATATCTTATAATCAAAACAAAGTTAAATTTTATAGAGAGAGCCCTCTCTGAACCCTAGGAAGGCTAGATCCTAGAGTTTAAAAGTAGGTTTGTGGTTACCTCTAGTCTTCTTAAACTTTAAACTAAAATCTCACAACTTTAGAATTATTAGAGTGATAACATACTGGTGACCATTTTGGGGAACTAACCAATCCTCAGTCTTAAAATAGGTCTTAAGGAAATATTTTCCATTATATTTTTGCCTTTAAGATTGTTTTAAGAGTTGTGAGTATTATTTTATAAAAAAATGTAATTCTGGCTTCTAGAAAAAATTACTATACTAGGTCTAACCCGGATCCTAAACCTGATGTTATAGTAGACAATCTGGACAGAATTAGGAAAAAGAATAAATAGATAGAAGATTTAGATGCTAAAGTTTCATTAATTAGAGCCAATTCATTACCACAAGAATTAGTAAGTTTACAAGATGTACAATTTGATTTGAAATTTGAACATTCTTTATTAAGGAGCAAATCTGAAAGTAATTTAAGTACTGTTGTTATAGACCCTGTTTTTATTTCATTTTTGGAAGAAAAACAGGAAAATATTGCAGTAGATTTTGAATTAAAGAAAGTTAAAAATCAGGATAAACTTGAAGAGATAAATGCTACTATTCTCAAAGAAATAGATGAAGCTATTGAATTAGCCCAATTGTTAGCTTACACATCTAAACCTTCCATTTCTCATTTAAACACCACTACTTCATCTATAGTTTCAGCTACCACTCAATCTACAGATCCATTTATCCCTAGACAACCCTTACAACCTAGAATATTATTTCCATCATCCACCAGTTTACCTTCTACTATTTCAAACACATCATTCTCATTTCCTACTAGTTCCGTATATATTCCAGTTTCATTTCCTAGCACCTCCACTTCATCCTTTAATTCATCTACTACTTTTTCCAGTTCACCATCCTATATTCCAATTTCATCAGTTACTTATGTTACTACATCAGCTAGTACTTCCAGTGCAGCCCCAAGCACATCCAATCTACCCCCAAGCCAAGCTAGAATTCAAGCTATGGCTGCTAGGTATGCTCCCCTTTTTCTTCCAGCACAACTACATCACATGCCTTAGGATTACCAAAGTAATATACCATAATTTGATGCTACTACACAGTACACTGCACAACAACATATAAATAAAATGACAGATTAATTTGAATTCCATGAAATAGATGATTATGATGTACAAATGAGATTGTTTGCACAAACATTAACAGGGGAAGTCAAAAAATGGTTTAAAGGTCTTACTACTGGTAGTATAGCTGACTTAGCTATTTTTCATAGACTATTTTTAAATAAATGTGAAAAGAAAAAAAATCCACTCTGAATACTTTCTGAATTTGATGCAATGAAAAGAGCTCCCAATGAATCAGTCCAAAGACTACTGCATTAGATATAACAGTGTTTACAACTCAATCCCAACCAATATTAAACCCACTCCTGATTCTATCCTACTCAAATTCCCTGATGGATTTGACACAGACATGGCTTATCAGTTGAGGGAAAGAAATTTTGAAACCTTAGAAAGAATGTAAACAGATGTTGTAGGTGTAGAAGTAAACATTTTAGCTAGAAAAGCTAGATTGAGGAATGAGATGAGAGTAACCATGAAAGAAGAAGCCTCAAGTCTAGATGAAAAAATAGATCAGTTAGCTAAAACTTTAGAAATAATGATGGATAGATTAGACAACATAGAAATAAGAACTCAATGGGATAATCAACAAAAAATCAGAAATCCCAATTTTAGGAAAAATATAAATTCAGGAAAATCAAAATAATCAGCTTTAGATCAGACAATAAGACCCCCATTTCAGGAGAACTATGCTGAAAGTTCTTAAAAAAATGTAGATGTTGAAAATACCATAGATCTAATGGGTATAAATGAAGATAACACTATCTTTCTCACTCAGGAAGACCAAGAGTTATTTGAAATGCAACAACTTCAATTAGATTCAGGTGAATCATTTGACTAAAAACAAGGTTATGATTTTGCTATAAATGAATTACATAAACAATATAACCTTAGAAGTAAGAAAAAAACTGAACCTTCTACTAACAAATCTGCTCAAACTGAAAATAAGAAAACAGTAGAAGCCCCAACAACAAAAGTTCTGCAAATTCTCCCTAGGGAAAATAGGCAAAACTCTAGTTCTTCCCACAAAGTTTCCAGCCCCAAAATTTCACTAAGTCCTAAGATAGTTGACATAAAAGATGAAGTTGATCAAACAACAAAATATTCACAAAAATATGATGCTGTTAATACAAACAACTCTGCCAAAAAAACAAACTTAGAGTCCAAAACATCCACCGCTGATCCAAAATCAGCAAATCCAAAAGCTGTCAGTGAAAAATCAACTTCTGACAACTCAAAATCTGAAAAAACATCTACTACTCCTCAAACCATTCCTGAAAAGAAAAGTAGGAGCAGTAAGACACAAGAAACTCAAACAGAAAATGAAAACATAACTGTAGAAAAACAAGATAAACCCACTCAAACTACATTTACTAAGGAAGAGTTAATTCAAATAAGTAAATCACAACCTGCATTCAATATACAAACTAAAATTGCAAAGTTAAAAATACCAATTCCTTTGACAGAATTGGTAAAACATGATTTGTATAAAACAATAATCACTGAAACATTAAACATGAATGATGGAGAAGACTCTGTAAATTGAATATTGATCAACTAGAGTTGATTTTTGGCACTGATGCGAATGGAAAGAATCAAGATGGATCAGTTCCTCCATTTTACATCATTTTAGTTGTACATGACCAAATTTTACACAATGCAATGTTAGATTCAAGAGCTTCACACAATCTAATGCCTAAAGAAATAATGGAAACTCTGAATTTATACATTACAAGGAATTACAAAGATTTATTTTCATTTGATTCAAGCAAAGTTAAATGCTTAGGTTTCATTAAAGATTTGTGTGTTACATTAGTTCAATATCCAGGTAAGAGTATACTAATGGACATTGTGATAGCTGATATCCCACCCAAATATGGAGTGTTATTATCTCGCTCATGGGAAGCAAAATTACAGGGATCTCTACAATTGGACATGTCATTTGCTACTATATCAGTCTTTGGTCAACCAAAGAAGCTTTATAGGGAAACATTGATGAAATATATGGTAATTAGTGCAACAAGATCCATAAATTGCCCAATTTATGCTACACCTAATGATCTAGATTCTTTCATCTTATGTAACTTTGAAACTGAAAATGAAATCAAAACTGAACTAAAAGACATAAAGAAAACACAAAATAATGATAATATCTTTCATGAATATTTATGGCATTTATATTTTGATGGCTCAGTAAACAAACTAGGAGTAGGAGCAGGATTATGGATAACTAACATTGAAAAGAACCATGCAGAAGGCCATGCTTTTAGGCTAAATTTCAAATGCACCAACAATATAGCTAAGTATGAAGCCCTCATTTTAGGACTCCAGATAATCAAGAACTTAGGAGGTAAAAGAATAGCAATAATGAGAGACTTAGAGTTGATTGTAAAACAAATTAATGGTGAATATTCTGTTTACAATCCTAGACTATTTTAGTTATCAATATTTTTCAATTGTTAATGATGACTAGTTTTTAAAGACAAGTTTTCTAGCAGCTGATCTCTAATTTGTCAAAATTTTCAGCTAGAAAACACTCATAAACATTTTTCCCTCTTACCTCCTCAATCAGCCTATGATGACAAAAACCTAATTGTCAACCCCTATCTAGTCTCAGTCATACAAAATTGTCCATCAACTCCAAAGAGAATACTCCAAATCTGTCAAAAAAGTCTCCCCTAAGTTAGGTAGTGGTGCTTTAGGCATTTCCTCCCTTGGAAAACTATCCTAAAAGCCAAAAGAACCTATGTCTAATATCAACCAGTCATAGATAACCTTCCTATTCTGTAAATAAAGCTTGATACACCCTTAAGTCGTGCCACTAACAAACCTTGATGTCTCAGTAGTGCATATGCCACAAGTCAAACTGATATTAGGTGGATTTATAGTGTTTCAATGTCTGTTTCAAAAGCATAAGTGTACCAGTGTTCCAAAAGACATTATTAAACTTAACATGAGAAGACATCTGCTTCTCATGTGGTTTTGAGCCTGGGATGCAAGTACTGGATAGAGAGGTATTTCAATGAGCTCCTGCAAACACAGTCAAAAGGTTAGTGACTTATGACTAACAAGTAATACTCTACAGATACTGGTCAGGTTGCTTCTGATGTCTGAAGATGCATAAAGGTATTTTAACAACAGGATTACATATCTCAGAGAACTGCCCCTCATGGCATATTGTCAATTTGTCACTTTTATTTTCTTAACTGTGAATAGGCACTACAAGGAAAGATGACATAGTTTGACAAAGGGATGAAATAGCATCACTGTGTAAAACCTCCTCCAAACATGAGAAGAGGGTTAGATGACTGTGTAAAACCTCCTACAAACATGAGCAGAGGGTTGGGTCACTTGTTGTAAACCTCCTTCATTTAACAAGCAGAGGGTTTTGCAATGTGATAAAGGCCAACTTCATTTAACAAGCAGAGGGTTTGGCAATGTGATAAAGGCCAACTTCATTTAACAAGCAGAGGGCCAGGAATAGAGGTATGGCCTCATTTAAAGGGCACAAGGCTAACAATGCTGCAAGCAGCCTTAAAAACTTGTTTCCCACCTTTTTCTCCAATAGATGAAACCACTAACACAGCAGTGGTGTTTCAAGGATTGATTATATGGTTTCAATAATTGAAAAGTAGAGTTTAAATGCAGTGGGAAACAATTAGCTGATTATGAGTAGAAAATGTTGTTAAGAAGATGGTCAAGTAGTGACATATTGATGTTCAAAGAAGCTTTGCTTTTCCTATCCATGAAGATCTTTTCCAAAACCTCATCAAATTGACAAGAAGGTAGTCTAAGCCTTGCTTCTGAAGGGGACTTTGAAAATAAACACATAGAGACAGTATGTGTGAAGAAAAGGGTATGGCATGTGTTCTAAATTCAAGGAAAACATTCAGAAAAATGAAACATGCCACTATCACAAACAAAGGCCTTTTTTCTATGAAACATGTGAAAATACCTTGCTGTTGCATATGATTGTAGGAAAGGTCTTTAAAGGATTTCCTTTTTGATAAACAGATGATTGTAAAACCTAGGTGAATGCAACTAAGTTTTCAACCATGGTCAAAAAGAAATATGATGATAAGGATGCATCAGCACTCTTTGTTATTACTCCAGAGCAGTTTTCTTTTAAGGAACAAATATGGACAAACAGTGACAGAGTTGATGCCTTAATAGAGAGACAGTGAAAAAGGTTTTAACCTTGAGATGACTTCTTCGCATTGGGAAGGGTCATATCTATGTATACTTTCAAAATAGCATTCACAACATTTGTCATAAACTTGTTGGAAGAAAAAGGCTTCACGATATCTAAAAAGGTGATGAAAGGATAAAAAAAAGCATGTTGAGTTTTTATATAAAAAAATCCTTTTTCAAAGGGAATTCAAACCCTCACAAGTATGTTCAAAAGGTTGTTGGATTTTTCGTCATTTAAAGGAGGATGAGACCATTTCAAAGTCCCACTGTGCAATTTCAAAACACTAACCAAGTGCTCCCCTGGCTGTTCATTGGAGAAGCAAGTGATTTCAGAGTTTCTCAGAGTTTCTAAGGCCCTCAATTCTGCGCGTCGCACCTGTAAAAGCGTGCGGTGCACCTGTTAGTATGATTCTTTCGTCGTAAAAGATCACTTTAGCTATGCATATCAAGTATCCCTAACATCAAGTATGGCTGCAAAATATCTTTAGATTTGCTGCATAATATTAGATCTAAGCATAAAAGACATTAAGCAGATAAAATGTGAAATGGCTCCATGCATCCAATGAACAAGACAAGAACAATGTATAAAAAGAATCTTATATTATATTAAAGAATGGGGCACCTGAGAGGAAAACAAGAAAGGTGTTTTCCAGTTCTCCTCAGTGGGATGGGTTCTTGGAAGTCCTCAGTGTTTCAGATCTAAAATTCCTCTCTTTGGTTGATATAAAAAACCCTAACAAACATGGAACTCAATGGGAGTTCAAAATGCAAAAGAAATTGGTGACCAAGAGTAGATCTAGTGTGATCTAATGCAATGGAGGTGACTAATGAATGGGGAAAACCCTCCTATTTATAACAAAGTATTGGGGTGTTCTAGAACTCGGTGCATGCATAAAATATTATTAATCACATTCTAGAATAACCTTTTAGGAATATTTTATTATATTTGTTGGAGGGAAAAGGGTTTTTGACTTGGGTCAATTCCTTTATTTATAAATAACAAATAAATAAATGATTTATTTATTATTTAAGGGCAATGAGGGGAATATAATTAAGTAAATAATGGTTTACTTAATTATTTAAAAATGATTTAGTCAAATTTAACTATGAATAGTATTTAAATAATGATTTAAATAACTTATTCTTAGGAAATAATTAAATAAATAATGATTTATTTAATTGATTACCTTGTTTTGGGTTAAATATGACCAAGAAATGTAAACGGATGTGGTGAAAGTGATTTTACTTGGGGTAAAATTGGTCTTACATGGTGTACTTGGGTTTATCTAACGATAATGGGTTAGATGACCAAAAAATGGTGTAACAGATTGCCCCCCAACGTACGAGTGTTAGGAGAAAATCGTATGACCGAAGTACGTTGTAAGAACTCAATCGCTAAATATCAAAAAATGAAAGAGAGGAATGTAAGGTAATCTAAAGTGGTGGAGGACTAGACCCTGAGGAGACGAGACTTACAGGTGCAACAAGTCTCAAGTATATGATGCGGTACCAATGTGAAAGGTGGTAGGGGAGGCATACCTATGCCCGCCGAGACAATAATACAAAGAATAAGGCGCCCAGAAAACCACAGAATGCAATAGTAAAGCCAGTGCAGGCTTAAACATGAGCCAGAAAACAAGAAGGATGAATCCCACATACATGCTATGCCTGGAATAATCGTCAGGACTTATACAATATTTTTGGAGTACATGAGATATAAATGCCCCCCAAATGCCCCCTACACACGGATAAGGGCTCGCAAAATTGGACCGACACGTGCAAATCGAAGAGGTGCTGCAAGAAACTGAGGCCGATATCATCGAAGGAGAGGAGCTGCATCAAGGACTGGAATGAAGAAGTCATCCGGGTATGTGGGGGGCTACCTGCAGGGCCAGCCCCACATGAGGGCTGAGACATCTCACACACACCCGGGTATCACCAATAGTTGTTGCTGCATCGCTGGACCATCAAGTGTATAGATCACGACCATAATGAGAAGAGCTCGAACCAGGGTACACTGCCCCCATACCTAGCTTCTAGGGAAAATGAGCTGATATCAACAGAAGTAGGCCCGCCAGAGGTGAGGCAATAAGGGAACCCCAACCAAGGCATGGGAGAAAAAGGTAGAGCGACCAACATGTAGACAGGAATGATGATGCTGGAATGAGGGGTAGGTCCAATGGGGACCATGAACAACATGAGTACAAACGGGTATCTCATGACGAAAATCCTCAAGAACAGAAAGGAGTGTGGGGGCAAAGTGATGCCCCCCACTTAAAGGTGGTGTAAGTGAGGAAGTCCGATTTGAAGGATAAGTGAAGTAAGACTCCGTGGACGACGGGTGTCCTGTTGAAGTACTGAAATGCAGAAAACAAACATATGCTGGCTATCTACAAGAAAATGCATTTCGAGTGGGAAATGATAAGGGTAATATTTATTAAGATAGAGTGCATTGCGAGGATTTGGAAGGGGGTGGCCTTCAAATTCCTCTAAAAGGTATGCCCCCTTCCTGAGATCTTTACTAATGATGTAAGGACCGAGCCATAATGAGTCGAACTTCCCATGACCGAGGGTATCGTGGGCCTGGTCGTATACTAGAACAAGGTCACCTTCATGAAAGGTGCGAGGGTGGAATTTGCGGTCATACTGAGCTTTGGTGTGCTTTTTGGTCGCTTCAAGGGTTTTTAATGCAACACGGCGATCTTCGGAGGTGCACTCTAGCATGATAAGTCGTTGTTCTAGAGGTTGGGTATCGGGGAGAAGTTCGACGGCCAGGTGAAGGGAAGGGATTTCACACTCGATTGGTAAGACTGCCTCCTCACCAAAGACAAGGTGGAAAGGAGTGAAACCGGTGGTGGTTTTAACTGAAGTACGATAGGCCCATAACGCAGGGAAGAGCATGAGGTGCTAATTGTTTTTGTGTTTATTAACCATTCTTTGAAGCATGGTCTTAAGAACTTTGTTGACGGCTTCAACTTGGCCATTACCTTGGGGGTAATAGGAAGATGAATATTGGTGTTCAAAACCCAAGAGTGAAGACAGCTCATGCCAGATCTCATCTTCGAAATGTCGGCCATGATCAGAGACTAATTTTTTGGGAACTCCGAAACGAGCGATGACATGGTTGAAGAAAAAGAGGGCGCCTGTGGTTGCCGTGTTGTTGAATGTGGGCATAGCTTCGGCCCATTTAGTGAAATAGTCAACCGCCACAATGATATATATGTGGTTACTGGCGGATGGGGGTCAACATTCCATAAATTCAATGGCCCATTTGCAAAAAAGGCCAGCTGTGATGACAGGATGAAGGGGAGCGGGTGGAGTTCGTGCCTTGGGGGAAATTTTTTGGCAATTGGAACAGTGTTTGACTGCTTCAATGCAATTGCTAAAGAGAGAAGGCCAAAATTACCCAGCGCGCATGATTTTCTGGGTAGTGGCAAGGCTAGAGAGGTGGCCACCGCAAGCGCTGCTATGACAAGTGTTGAGGACTTGTTCGGCTTCAGCGTGTGTGAGGCAACGACGAATGACAGTATCTATGCCACAACGATAAAGATCATCATCGATTAGAAGGTAGCAAGAGGCTTGGTGTCAAATACGTTGGCGATCATCATGATCAAGGTGAAGGGCGAACGTTTGGGTTCGCAAGTAAGTAAGGATATCACCATACCATGGATCGTCGGTGGTGATGAAAAATAAATGTTCATCGGGGAGAGCCTCATTAATTGGAGTGTCTTGCATCCCAGTAGGGAGGTCAGAAATGAGTTCAGCAAGGGCTAAACCTTTCTTACTTTTCGGGGTGAGAAATTCAAGGTCGAATTCTTGAAGGATAACGACCCAACGAGCGTATTTCCCGCTGAGGATGTGTCGGCTCAATAGGAAAGCCATTGGGTTGGAATCAGTCACCACCTTGGTGGAACGCAGGATGATATAATGACGCAGCTTTTGGACCGAGAACACAACAACCAGTGCTAATTTTTCTTCGTGTGAGTAGGAGACAGGTGGACCAGCAAGGTTTTTACTGACATACTAAATTACATGTTTGGTGTCGTGATCATCTTCTTGAATAAGGACACCAGCGACCGAATGGGTGGAAGCGGAGATGTAAAGGATGAAATCTCAGTTAAAGTCAGGATGACGGATCAAAGGGGCAGAGGTGAGAGCATGCTTGAGGGCATCAAAGGATTGTTGAGCATAGGTATCCCAGACAAAAGAGGTGTGAGAGCGAAGAAGTCGGAGGAAACCATGTGCAGTAGTAGCGTAGTCGAGAATGAAGTTGAAAAGGAAATTAGCTTTGCCTTGGAGACTTTGCAACTGTCGTAAGGTACGGGGGATAGGAAGCTCAAGAATGGTTTGAACTTTTAAAGGGTCAAGAGTGATCCCTACTTTAGATACTATGAAGCCAAGGAGACGGCCTGTGGGAACACAGAAGACACATTTTAAAGGGTTAAGACAGATGTTATACTTGCGACAGCAGAGGAAAATGGTACGCAGATCATGCAGGTGTTGGGCCCGATGTTTAGAACGTGCAGTAAGGTCGTCTAAATAGGCAAGGATAATGTGAGCTAAGTCATGGAAACAATAAGACATGGCTCATTGAAAAGTGGCGCTAGCGTTTTTAAGACCAAATGGCATGATTCGGTAGGCAAAAGTGCCCCAGGGACTAATGAATGCAGTTTTAAGTTGATCAGCACGACGGATAACAATTTGGTTGTACCCTGAGAAGCCATCCATGAAGGATAAAATTTCATGTCCCGCGCACTCATCAATGATTTGGTTGATAAATGGTGTGGGAAGTTGTCTTTGGGACAAGCTTTGTTCAAATCGCGAAAGTCAGTGCAAACATGAATGGTGCCTTGTTTTTTGAGGACAGGGACGGGATTGGACACCCAAGTGGTGTATTCAATGGGGTAAATGAAACCAGCCTGCCGGAGCTTATCGATTTCAATTTTGATGGCATCGCGTCTAGATGGATGAATGGGTCTCAATTTTTGACAGACCGGAGTGGCGTCCGGCCATGTGTCGATGTGGTTTTCGACAATGGTGGGATCGAGTCCGGGCATTTCTGATTAGGACTAGGTGAAAACATCACGTAATTCTTTGAAAGGTTTGGTGTAGGCTTCAATTTCATCCGGATTACATTGGGCGCTCAAAGTGATGTGTTCTTCAATACCTGGTTTGACAGAAATGTCAATTTTGATGGTAGGAGAGATATTAGCCATGTTGCCTTCTTCGAAAGCGTCAGGGGCAGGGATGGGGTTTTTGAACCAATCAACTTTATTGGGGATGAAGTCTTTGGTTTCGATAGCGTATTGGTCATGTGATTGATGTGGTAGGAAGTAGGCACGATGGTGCATATCATCCCATGGAAAGTTGGGTGCGGTCATGGCTTCCATGATGTCTTCGTCGGATTGGAAGAGGGGAGGAGTGGATGGTAGAGAATGTCCAGAGGAGGTAGAAGTATGAAACACCTGATTTGGAGGGGAGGTGGTTACATTGGTGTCATTATGAGGGCTGACAGCGGGGTCAGAGACTAAGGGGTCGATTGCTGGAAAACGAGGTGAGGAGGAAAGGTAGTAAATAGTGGCTGAAGGTTCGGTCATGGTGGTATCAGACTGAGGAATGGTAATAGGGGTAGATGTGTGGTCGGGGTTTTAAAAAGGAGGACGGTCAAGCGCGGCTTCGAATTGGTGGTAAGCGGACAAAGAAGCACGATATTCATCAAGACGGGGGCAAAGGTGGGTATAATGCCCATGGAAGTCGCATAAAGAACAAGGGTGATTGGTGCGCAAGTTTTTAAGTTTGGGAAGGGAACCAGGGAGAGTGACCTGGACCATGGGAATATCAGATTATGGAAATGTTTCATTGACCACGGTTTTGAGGTGTGGTAATTCAGGATAGGTATGGGTGGCGTGGCCAACAACATCACACAAGGCACACTGGATGGGATGTTTTGGAAGGCGAGGAGGAGTGGAAGTTGTTGACACCATTGTGTCCTTCGGTGCCCCCCTGCGATATTTTCTATGGTTACCAGACATGGTTGTAATGGTAGGAGGCGTTGGGTTAGGTGACTGAGGTATGGGAGCAGTGGGAGAGGTCATGGGTATTGGTTGAACCGGAGTCAAAGCAAGATACGGCTTGAGTTGACCAGGCAGGGTAGGGGCAGGGGGGCTTAGATACCAGACAGGTATACCCAAGGTCAAGTTGGGTAGAGAGAGGGTAGCCAAGATAGGGATGGAAGCAGCTCCAAGAGGGGGAGCGAGGAAAGGGATCTGTCCAGTAGGAAAATGGCCAGGAGGGACGAGGCCGAGGGGATTAAAGTCAGGCAGAATCGACCCAGTAGGGAGAGGAGATTCTGAAGGAAAAAGACTGGCTAGCGGGGGCGAAGGGCTAGGGGCCGGAGGAGTTGGGGAAAGTTGAGGTTGCTGACTAGACAAAGTGGGGTGTGTAAGGTCAGCCCAAGATGATTGCATCATGCAAACGCTTGCTGGGCTAGGGTCAGGGGGTAGGTGGGTCAAGAAAGGTTTCGATTAAGGAGGAGTCTTTAAAGAGGCCGGGAGAGATACTGGGCCAAGGCGTAGTGGCGGTAGAAATAGAGGGCTCAGGGGAAATCTGAGATGTGGGTGTATGATACGATAACTGGTCGATGGTGATGATTTTTCCGTTATGCGGGAAGAACATCTTGCGGTAAACTGCGGATGGGACGACAGACATGGCATAGGTGTAACTACGCCCCAAGAGGATGTTGTAGTCGAGAGGGGCGTCGATTACTTCGATTTCGACACACACAGTTTTTCCGGCAAGAGTAATAGGACAACAGCGGAAGAGGCCGAAGGGCTGGGAAGCATGGCCATCCCACGCGCGAAGGGTGATGGTGGAAGGGGCCAACGTAGGGGATCTGAGTTGGTGCCAAACCAAAGTGGACATGACATAGGTAGATGCCCCCTCATCAATGACGCATCGAGCAATAGTGGAAGTTTGGATTTGGACCAAGATTTGGAAAGAAAAAAACGCAGGAAGAGGGGGATGGTCAAGTTGACGGGGATCGAAAACAATTAACTGGTTATCAGTAGGGTCGACAACATCCAGGGAAATCTAAGTAGAGGCAGTATTTCGGTGTGAGGGGCCCGTAGGAATTTGGGTATGAATCTTGTCGGTGGGCGGAGGAATGGGAAAGGGAGCATTGGGTGTCGATAGAGGCTGAGTAGGGCCTGAGGATGGGAATTCGGAGGTAGAAGGAACGGGAGGTCAAGTTTGAAGGGAAGGATTAGCGGTGAGAGATTGGTCTGAGGCTATCATGAGAATCTGGTGACTAGAGGGACCAAACAGATAAGGTTGAGTGGGTATCGGGTCATGAGGTGATTGAGTAGCCACAAGTCTTGGTTGAGGGCAAGGATCAGTAGGCACAATGGGTTGGGAGGTGTGCGTATGGGGAGGGAGAGAAGATGGTTGTGTCTGCTTAGTGAGCTGAAACTCCCATAGTTGTTTCATTGGTGGTAATCAGGGACAAGCATGAGTGGGATGACCGTAAACATCACAACACGAACAAGGCTTGTTAGTGTGAAGAGGCCTAGTCAGCTTGGGCTGAGAGCCTGGGGATTGGGTGAGAGTGGGGGAATCAATGCAGGAATAGTTGGGTCCATGATTAATGGAAGCATAGGGATGGATTTTCCTCTTGCGTTGAGAAGGAAGAGGAGAAGGGGTACCTGGATGCGCAAATGTTGGCCCTGAAGGGGGGAGTAAATGTGGTCCAAATGCTGAAGGCGCTGGGACAGTAGAATGCGGGTAGGGGTAGGGTGTAGGATAGGAAAAAGGAGGAGGCATGCCAAATCCGGGATACATGCTACCTGGAGAGGTAAAAGTGCCGAAGGGGCTGGACATGCCTGGAGGGAAACTGTAGCCCAGAAGAGGTTGAGCAAAGGTAGACATGGCAAAATTAACAGGGGGAGATCTCGAACAGGCAGAGGAAGAGTCGGAGGGCAGACTCAGGGGAGGACTTACTCGAGGACACAAGAAGGAGTAAGTCGATCAACCAGAAACTGAGGGTGAAGGCCAAGAAGTTGCCAGGAAAACACCTTGGAGGCGCAATGATGACGTGAAGAAGAGAGACCGACAAGGGCAGCAAGGTGCAAAAGCAAGACGCGACAAGGGCAAGGAGGTGCAGTGTCGATTAATTTTAGAGTCTTTGCCAGGCGGTGTTAACTGGGCGCTTCTTCACTTAGGGTCAGTTTGTGGCATGCGTTAATTTTAATTGATTAGACCGAGATGTTTTGAAAGTAAAAGAAAAAAGTGTGTTGCGTAATGGAAAAGAAATCTGCAGTAAATAAAACTGAAAGAACATAAAATTAACAACTAAAAAGGCAGCAATTGAACCCAAGAAGGTGGGTCTCTCAAAACGAGTCTAGAAGGGGCAGAGCACGCTAACAAGTGACCAATAGATCGAAGGTCCAGAGGGACTGGGATCTAATGGAGAAATCTGCTGGAAAGTGGTGCAGAAAGCAGCAAAGAGGCAGGGGCAAGGTTGCTGCTAGAAAATAGGAGATCAACTAAAAAGAGGGGGTCAAAGGGGTGACCCTAAAACCCAAAAAAAGCAAAAGGAAGTGTATAGAAAGGGAAGAAAAGCTGACCTGTGAGGATCTGAACAAGAGGTATCAGATCTGAAATAAGACAGAAACTTCTGGAAATGCAGACGTCTGAAAACAGCAACAAACTCTCCCACAAAAAGTGGAGGGAACTGAATCCCTAAGGGGCAAGAGTCCCACTTAGGTGAGTGAAATAGATCAGAAACAGGTCTGAACAGGTGGAGATAGAGGCTGGAACACCCTGACAGAAGCTTCACTGAAACCCAGAAAAAGTGCTGGCAGATGGAAGAAAAAAGCGCAGGTCGCAAGTTTGGGCCTGTTTTCAGGCTAGGTCACAGATTTAAGGCAGAAAAGTGCAACCTCAAGGCCAGGTCGCACTTTTTGGGCTGATAAGTGTGACCTGCAGATCCGGGTCTGGCGGCGGCAGATTTCAGAAAATTTTGTCATCTCAGCAGTGGCAGATGTCGGTCACCTGCGCAAAATGGCCAGAAACACACGGAAGTTAGAAATTTGAATGTTTGAGGGTTTTAGAGGGGAAAACTAGCATAAAAATAGGAAAAACAAAAAATTTAAGAGAAACCCTAGGGTCTGAAACAGCTGGATATGTAGGAAAATAGAAAATGATAGTGGTCGCAACAGAAAACCCGTGTGGAGTCGCCAATTGTTAGTATGATTCTTTCGTCGTAAAAGATCACTTTAGCTATGCATATCAAGTAGCCCTAACATCAAGTATGGCTGAAAAATATCTTTAGATTTGCTGCATAATATTAGATCTAAGCATAAAAGACATTAAGCAGATAAAATGTGAAATGGCTCCATGCATCCAATGAACAAGACAAGAACAATGTATAAAAATAATCTTATATTATATTAAAGAATGGGGCACCTGAGAGGAAAACAAGAAAGGTGTTTTCCAGTTCTCCTCAGTGGGATGGGTTCTTGGAAGTCCTCGGTGTTTCAGATCTAAAATTCCTCTCTTTGGTTAATGTGGAAAACCCTAACAAACATGGAACTCAATGGGAGTTCAAAATGCAAACAAATGAAATTGGTGACCAAGAGTAGATCTAGTGTGATCTAATGCAATGGAGGTGACTAATGAATGGGGAAAACCCTCCTATTTATAACAAAGTATTGGGGTGTTCTAGAACTCGGTGCATGCATAAAATATTATTAATCACATTCTAGAATCACCTTTTAGGAATATTTTATTATATTTGTTGGAGGGAAAAGGGTTTTTGACTTGGGTCAATTCCTTTATTTATAAATAACAAATAAATAAATGATTTATTTATTATTTAAAGGCAATGAGGGGAATATAATTAAGTAAATAATGGTTTAATTAATTATTTAAAGATGATTTAGTCAAATTTAACTATGAATAGTATTTAAATAATGATTTAAATAACTTATTCTTAGGAAATAACTAAATAAATAATGATTTATTTAATTGATTACCTTGTTTTGGGTTAAATATGACCGAGAAATGTAAACAGATGTGGTAAAAGTGATTTTACTTGGGGTAAAATTGGTCTTACATGGTGTACTTGGGTTTATCTAACGATAATGGGTTAAATGACCAAAAAATGGTGTAATAACACCTACAAAAAAAAATACAAAGGGTTTCTATTGTTGCGCGATGTGCCTGTAGCGGCGCGCGGCGTGCCTGTGGCACGATTCACACACTGCCCGAAGGCCGACCCGACACCCCTCACAACACGACGTTCTTTTCACTGTACGTGCCGCGCCTATTTAAAACATCCAAAACGCCTTCAAAAGAGTCTTGGGAGCTGCTCAATTCATCAAACAAGGGCCATAAGCATTAGTCAAAGTATTCTCCATTGCTTCTTGCTGGTTTTGAAATTCTAATGGGGGGAATTGATACCGTGTTTTTCCAAGAAAAAAACAGTGATTGGAGAATGAAGTTTTTGGTAAAAAATCAAGGTTGTTTATTGTTGTGGTTGCCAAATATTGTTACAGTAATAGGTAGGGTGTGTTTTTATCAGTTTTAAAGGGCCTAAATTTCCTTCAAGAATAGTGATAAACCATACACTAATTACTAGACAAATAAGCAGAGTTGTAGAGGTTTCAAGTTGTTGTAAGGTGTCCTAACAGTGGTAAGACAAAAACAACCCTTGTCTACAAAATCAAAGGTGAAAACAATGTTTATAAGGACAAATATTGTTATTTTAAGGTATCCTCTCTGTATGGTGAAACAATGAAACCTTGTGCAACTTCTATAGTTCCAAAAACAGAGGGTGTGAAAGGCTTTTTCAAATCAGCTGAGGGTGTTTTGTCTTACTTTGTAAAGAAACAGTGAACATCAGAAGAACATTGTTTGGGGAAAGGTGATTTTGTTTTTTTTATAAACACAAGGAGATCCTTGTTCTAACAAGAAACCACAAATACCTCTTTTCAATACCTTACCCAAGCACAGTAATAAATTACTTGTTTGTTTTTCATTTGAAAAATACTTGTTGATTGGCATCAAAAGGATTAAATAGTGACTTATAAGGAGGATAGGGTGTGTTCTTGAGAAGCCATTTCAAAGACCATTTGAGACAACTTGATTTTATCAGTCAGCAAAGAGTATTCAAAACAAAAATGCCTCCCAGGCAAGACAGTAGGAGTGACCTTCACAGGAGGTTTGAGCCTGTTTCAACTAAAGAAGTAAATGCTCATCCATCAGTCCTATTTAACTTTCATGAGGTTGGGTGTCTAGATTTTTGTCAAAGGGTGTAGGAAGTGAAAACCTATTCCCCTTTGACACATCTTTGTGCTTTGAGATTTCAAGGGAAAAATTTTCAGCTGGAAGGCTTGGATTTCAATTTTGCTCCTAGATGCATTTCCAAGGCCACCAAAATCCCTTATGTCGGAGAGAAGTGGTTTAAACAAAGCCACCTAGACTTAGAACAATACAAACCCTTTTTGAAGCCTAAGCATAGAGATACATGTCCATCCATTTTTCCCTTCTCATATATGTTGACTAGTTATGCCCCCCTCATGAAGATAATCATGAAATACTTCACTTGCGAGGGAAGATTCTCCCGAGTCTATGCTTACCATGTCTGATTGCTCATGCATTTCACAAGAGCCAAATTGTTAAATCTCCCTTTCTTCCTCCATAGAAGTATTGAAAAAATGGCCTCCACTGTTCAGAAAAGACCTCCTTCTTAGTAGACAGCCTACCTATTCCATCATTCCCTCATCAAGGTTATCATTCTTCATCAGCTTGAGAAGAAGGAAAACTCTTGGGATACTTTCATTGCACATCCATATTTCGCCACCGTTCCTTCATTCCATACATCTCCTTCACCTTCCACTCACCATCCTTCGCCTTCTTCAAGCAAGCCCATTCCCAAGAAGCTCAAATTTCCCATTGAAAAAGAAGAAGAGCATGATGAGGAAGAAGAGCATGAGCAAGGGGAGGAAGAGCAAGATGAACAACAACATGATGAAACAGGGCAGCAAGGGGAAGAAGAACATGATAAATAGCAGCATGATGAAGAGGAGGAACAACAAGGGGAAGAAGGGAAGCAAAGTGAAAAAGATCACAGTGAAGAAGGGAAGCAAGGGGAATAAGGGCATGATGATGAGCAGAAAAATGTAGATGAATAACAGCAACATGATGATGAAGAAGGGTAGCAAGGGGAAGAAGGGAAGCAAAGTGAAGAGCATCACAGTGATAATATGCAGCAAAGTGATGAAGAGCAGCGCCATGAACAAACTCAAAACAGTGGCAAGAATGATGAGGAAAGTAACAAGGGCAAAGAGCCAATATAGCATGTGCTAGCTGCCTCTCCTAGGCAAGGGGCCATGCTTTCTTCTCCAAAAGTGGCCAAGCCCCGGAAATCAAGGAAAATGGTGCCTAAAACTATAACTCCAAATGTTACTAGGGCCCTTCGAAGCAAGGGGAAATTGCCCAAGAAGCCCATTTTCGAATTACCCAAGAGGAGGAAGTCCAAGAAGGCCACCCAAAGCAAGGGAAAGGAGAAAGAAGAAAGCAGCCATGAAAAGGAGAGGGACTTTGACATAATTCAAATCCAAAGTGATGATAGCGACAATGAGGCCTGAATCCTAGAGACTCTCTTGATCAATAGAGAAAGCCAAATTGATGCTTTGAGGGCAGATCTAGAGAGGGCTAGAAAATTCAATCACTTTTTGCAAAGTCAAAATAAATAGATGAGTGTCCACATGGCGGTATATGAGACACGGGCCATCAAATACAAAAAAGAGGCCTCCAAGGCGCAAGTTAGATTGGAAGAAATCATGGGCAAGTTCAATGATAGCGAAGATGAAGATCAGCCCAGAAGAAAGAGGCCAAGGACCATGGGACTCAAAAGAGCCCTTGAGAAACAAAAGGAGGAAGAAGCTACCCTTCTCCAATCTATTCCTCTCACTACTTTGTTCACCCAAGAGATAGAGAAAAATCGAGAAGCATGGCTCGAGAGGGTGAATGATCACTTGGAAAAGAAGTTGGAGAAGGCTAATAGAGATTTGGGCCTTCAACGGAGGATGACCGAGCACTATAAGAAGCTCAATCAGTTCGCCCGGCGGAAATTGAAGGCCACATAGGAAAAACTCAAGGAAGCTCAAAGGAGGTGGCCGACACCAAAATTGAAGAAAGACACCTCAAAGCTCCAAATTTTGGCCTCAGCTTCACATCATGTTTCTGAAAACCCTTGAGGGTCATACTCACCAAAATTGGGAGAAATTCAACAAATTTTGGTTTTTTGTCATTTTTGGGTTTTTGGCTAAAACTCATGGGCATCGCCATTTCTTTTTGGGGCATCCTCAAAGGATGAAAATGTTATCATTGGATGCCATAATTTTATGGGGATATACTCAGCGATTTTTAGATCAATTGAAGATGATTTTCTCTCCCAAAATGGCGAAAAACACTCACTTTTTCCACACTCTGCCCTGTTTATCAGCAAGGTCTATTTTTAGGGTTTTTACACATAGGTCAGTTTTTGATGGAATTTTATTGGTCAGTTTGGAGAAAAATAAGCATTTTCAGAAGATAGGCATTTAGATCTTTCCAAAGAGCCATCACGGGCCTCGTTTTGACATCGGTAAGGCTTCTAAAAGTTGTCGGCAAGACAGAGGACTTTCTGCTGATATATTTCTTAAGTATTTTTGTGAAAAATGTACCTTTCTAAAGTGACTTTTCCTCATGTGCGTTTAGCTATTTTTGGGCATGATTAGTTACGAAAAGTCAATATATTTTCCTTTTGTAGCATTTTTGAGATATTTTATTAGATCTTTTGTGCCTTGGACTTTGCAAAGCCTCAAGGACAAAATTAGATATTTTTGATGGGCCAATGAGATTGCAAGTTGCACTAGAAGGTTTTCCCTCATCTTGGTTTATATATTCCATGAGAATTCATTGTAAACAAGGCTGAACTTGATGAATAGAAGCAATATATGGTTATACAACCTTGGAAGAAACACTTGTCTCATGCATTGGATAATTTCTTGAATGTTTTTGGATGATGAAGGAGGTCTGTTGTTGGATTCCTTGACTTGGTAAAATCGTATAGTGTCCCTCTCTATTATGCTTCTTAGTTTTCATTCATAATTCCATGTTCTTGCTTGCTATAAGACAGTAGAGAATAGATTTGATACATGCCCTTGGAGGCACCTCAAATTTCCTATTTCTTTATAGCTTCTATGTTTTCTTCCTTCTTAGTCATATCAAAGAATCCTTGATTGCTCTTTGATAACTGAAGAAATTGTTTGCTTGTTTCATTTATGGTTTTATGCATGCTAAGTATGATTCACGGTATGCCCTGCTTACTCATGGCTAGTCATAGCTCCACCTCTGAAACCTTTCTTTGATTATTTGATTGTCATTTGTTGAACCAAGGAGGTCTTGTACTGATCTTACCCTTTGCCTAAAACTATGCAATCTTGCTTTCAAAGGGCCCAATAGCTTGAAAAACTATGCTTAAGAATTTCCTCATAGTGATTTGAGTTGTTTATTTGTCTTAAATGTATTTCCCCAAAGTCTGATAGCAATTCCCTAAATTTAGAGAGTCATATATCTCTATGTATTGCTTGAATGTTTATTTCCATGCATTGATGAATTTATAGTTACATTTCTCATAATTAATGGTTAGCCCTACCATGTTTATGTTAGCTATTAAACTATTTATGTTTGAAATCCTTTGTTCTTCACAAGTTTAATGTCCATCTCACTCCATTTTACCCAAAGATCCATTTTACCTCGAATCAAATTGGCCTTTCAAAAACCTTGTATCACCACCTGAAATCTTTCTTGACATTTTCAACCCCATAGCCCAGTTGATCTGACATCTTTTACCTATCTTAGTCTTTGATCAGTTCAACCCTCACAACCTAAAAACCAAAACCAAAAAACTACTTCATAACTAGCCTAAAATCAAGAACACATTAAGCAAACACACAAATATCCCTTACACAAATAGAGAGATCCCTCTCTGAGTCCAGGAAGGCTAGGTCCTTGGGCTCCAAAGATTGGTTTGATGTTACACTGTCATTTGGCTTGCCAATCAACCAAATCACGGTACCCTAATAGACTAGGCTGATATAGAGAGATTGTATTAGATTTGATTGATGATTTATTGGAATGCAATTTCTCTGCAATACCTAGAAAGAAAAATTTACAAGCACACTCCTTAGCAACTTTTGCTAGTACTTGTAATTTAACTTTTCAGCCCAATCATAAATATACTATAGAAGTAAAACACAGACCAATAATTCTAGACAACCTCAAATATTGGCAATTTTTTCACAAGACCAACAAATTTACCATTTTATGAATAATGAAGGTGAATTTCATAACTATAAAATAGACACTGATTGTACCATAGATCAAGATTTAGATAGTGAAATTGATTTAATTAGTATAGATGTAAATAAAGTAAAGTTTGCTAGAGCAACTAAGTTTAGTCAGTCAGATATAAATAACTTAGAGAATGTAGAAATTGATGAGATAATTGATGATGAATCTGAAATATTAAATCTCAAAGATAATTTCTTACCAAAAGGTTTAACTCCTTTAGAAGATTTATTTGAATCAAATGATGTTGTTAGAAAACCCAAAATGGAGCCGCTTAGATCTGACATTGAGGAATGCAACATAGGCACAGAGTTAAAACCCAAGATGATCAAACTTTCCAAAGCCTTACCTAAACAAGAAAAAGAAAAATATATTGCTCTTTTTAAGAAATTCCAAGATGTTTTTGCTTGGAGTTATGAGGACCTAAAATCCTATGACACCAACATAATTCAACATAAAATTCCTATAAAAGAAGATCAAAAGCCCTTTAAACAAAATTTAAGGAGGAGCAACCCTGTTTTGATGTCTTTAATAGAAAAAGAGGTAAAAATAATGTATGATGCATAGATAATTGCACCAATTAGATATTATGATTGGGTTTCTAACCTAGTTCCAACTAGAAAAAAGATAGGAGAGATTAGATTATGTGTTGATTTTAGGAATCTAAAAAAATTATCCTTAAAAGATAATTATCCTTTACCAAAGATGGATCATAGTTTACAAAGGGTAGTTAGTTCTCTTAGGATTTCTCTTTTAGATGGATTTTCAGGATACAACCAAATTTTAGTCCAACCAGAGGATCAAGCCAAAACAGATTTTACTACTCCTTGGGGCACTTTTATGTATGTAAAAATTCCTTTTGGTTTAATGAATGTAGGGGCTACCTTTAAAAGAGCTATGGATATAGCCTTTGCAAAGGAAATTCATGAATTTTTAGTGATTTACTTAGATGACATAATTGTATTGTCTAAGACAGATTATGAACACTTGGATCATCTTAGACAAGTCTTTATAAAATGCAGAAAGTTTGGCATCTCATTAAACCATAAGAAAACCTTATTTGGACTAGAAGAAGGCAAGTTACTAGGACACATAATATCTAAGGAATGAATTAGAATAGATCTTGCAAGAATAGAAGAAATTCTTAATATCAATCCACCAAGAAACATAAAACAATTACAAGCCTTTCTAGGAAAAAATAACTTTTTAAGAAGATTCATTTCCAATTTAGCTGAGATAATCAAAGAATTAAACAACATGCTTAAAAAAGATTCAGTTCTTAAATGGACTATTAAGGCCAAACAAGCATTTGAATCCATCAAACATGCCTTAACTAAAACCCTAGTCCTTATAAGTCCTGACTTTAAAAATGATTTCATCATTTTTTCATTTGCTTCAAAACACACCATTGCTGCAGTTTTACTGCAGAAAAATGATCAGGGTTATGAACAACCCATAGCTTTCTTTAGAAAAACACTTAGAGATTCCACTTTGAAATACAATATCATGGAGAAACAGGCCCTAGCTTTGGTAAAGGCCATCAAATATTTCAGAGTGTACATTCTCTATTCTCACATCATTGCTTATGTCCCAAATGCAGTAGTAAAAGACATTCTAACTCAGGATGGTCCTAATGGTAGAAGAGGTAAGTGGATTGACACAATTTTAGAATATGACATAGAGATAAAACCCACCAAATTGATAAAAGGTCAAGGTTTAGCCAAACTTATGGCTGAATCAAATTGTCATGCCTTTGACATAAATTTTATTGCCCAAGTAGATGATCAAGAAGAGATGGTGACTCCAGAGATCAGTGAAGCCTTTTCAGACTCACCATGGTATGTAGATATCACATTTGTATTACTAAACTTACAAGCTCCTCCTAGATTATCAAGAACAAATGTTAGATTCTTAAATCTTAAGGCAGTAAGATTTTGTATATTAGACAATGTACTTTTTTGGAGAGATCATAGTGGGATTTTGTTAAAAAAAAAATCAAAAGAAGAAGCTGACAAAGTATTACAAGAATTTCATTCAGGTGACTGTGGAGGACATCTCTACTGGAAGACTACTGCAGATAAAATCCTAAGAGCTGGTTTTTACTGGACTACTTTGTTTGCAGATGTTAAAAGGTATGTGACCTTCTATCACAAGTGTCAAATATTTGAGGGTAAAAAAAGTTGTTACCCCTGCCCTTAAAGCCCATTTCAACTGAAATACCATTTCAACAATGGGGTCTTGACTTCATTGGAGAAATTCGCCCCCCATCATCAGCCCAACATAAGTGGATTCTAACAGCCACTGATTATTTTACCAAGTGGATTGAAGCCATACCATCTAGGCAAGCCATAGACACTGTCATTATCTCCTTTTTAGAAAGCAACATACTTTCAAGATTTGGATGTCCCCAATAGATAGTTACTGACAATGCAGCTACATTCAAATCTAAAAGAATGATTGAATTTTTCCATAATACCCTAGGCCATTATACTACATATTACCCACAAGGTAATGTTCTAACCGATTCTTCAAATAAAATCCTTGTAAACATCATCAAAAAGTTACTTGAAGATAACAAAATGACTTGGAACAAGAATTTAGTCAATGCCTTATGGGAAAATAGACTTACAACCAAAAAATCTATTGGTACATCTCTTAACCAGCTTGTATATGGAATGGATGTTGTTTTTCCATCTTCCTTAGGAGTGCTAGTAATGAAAATTACCCAAGAATTACAAGTTGAACCAAATGACATTCAAAGAAGGATAAATCAAACCATTCACTTGCAGCAAACAAGAGAAGAGGTTTACATTAAGTCTCAAGTTATCCAGGATAAGATAAAGAAATTTTTTGACAGAAAGAGTAAAGAAGATGATTTCTACATTAGAGACAAAGTGTTAAAATGGGAATCAAGAAGAGAAGACAAGGGTAAACATGAAAAATTTCATTTTCTATGGAAAGGAACTTATCTTATTTATGGTTACAGAGGTAACAATGCTTTCTATCTGAAAGAAATGGATGGATCAAATATGTTAGATGGACCAGTAAATGGCAGAATGCTGAAGCACTACTACTCCTCAGAGATAACAGATAGTTAGTTTCATTTACTTTGATCATTGTACATATACATTGAAGATTTTAGATTGCATTGGATGTTTTCCTAACAAAGTTGAAGCCCGGAGAGAAGGCCCTAAGCTTTGGGAGGTAAAATATCATAAAGTATGAATAATTGCAGAGATCAGAAGACACTTATAGAGTCATCATAGTCAGAATTCAAAGGCTACTAGTCATAAAGTTCTTGACATTTCACCATTTAAATTTCACCAGGAAATGCCATCCCCATGTGGAGCCACTGTTTGGGTCCTATAATAATAGGGTTCATAATTTTTTAATTGACTTTGATAAGTCTTGTTAATATGTACATACCTTGCTTTCTGCAAGTTTTTTTCGCATATTTTGAAAATAATAAAAAGGAAAAGAGGGTTAAAGTCCTAAACGAAATATCAAAGGACTTAGAAAAAAGAATGGACCCCAAGAGAAAAAAGAGATAAAATAAGACCTGAAAGTGAGCAAGCCAAAATGCCACTATTATTTACTTTTACTGCAAGAATAATGATTATGTGCAGATTGTCAATAAATGCCATAATCCATGATCAATTAAATAGTTCAATATTAACTTTTCATGCTTTGAATTTCATGTTTTAGATAGAGAATAAAGATATGTCAAACAGTTTAAACTTGACAAATCAATAGATAGTTAGAGAATAAATGAGGAGCTCGACAGTTTAATCTAGGCCCTCAGATGAAATAAGGTTAGACTTAGATAGATCTATGCTTTGAAAGAAAAATGGATTTAGGGTTGCAAGCTAAAATGCACCCATGAAAATGAAGTAAAAAAATGTTAGAATAATGATGGGTAAGTAGAAAGCAATTGGGCAAGACATGTAATAAAGCATCATCGACCAAAAATTACTATTTTCCCCTCCCCCACAATGATCCAGTATTCTAAACCTTCAGTTAAAGAGGCTCAGAGAATTTCTCTGACTTCTGTTGGGGCTGAACCCAAGGCTTAGTAACTGATTGGTTAAAAATATTGGATTCCCTACATAAAACCCATTGCATTAGTATATCTACCCTTTTCTAAAACTATGATCCCTTTTCCAAGTAAAAACACCTTTTTTGCTTAGTGAAAAGTAAAAGCCCCCCTTGATTAATCCCATTTTCATTCAAAAACACTCAAAAAAACCTACAAAATGCATTTTATCCTAAGTCTATGTGTAAAAAATCAAAATGGGACAAACTATGCTTAAATGCCTATTTTTACACTTTACTTAGTCTTAAATTATGTATTTTTATTCATTTCAAATATTACATCTTCATCCATGTTAAATTTTAAACCTAAAGTATTAAATCCCTATATCATGTCCCTCCCATAATTATTAAATCCTTTATATTTAAATATCCCCAAGACCCACTATTTTATGTTTAACCTATGGTTATTTATCCCACATGGTGAAATAAATCCCTGCCCTTTTTTCCCACAGGTTGAAACATATCAATATTATAAATATCCTGCCCTTATGGTATTAAAACACTTGTTAAAAGGTTTTTTATGCCATATAATATCATACCTATGCCATTTTTTGAAATATTTGTTAATGTTTAATTGAAAGCATAAAAACATTTAACCCTCACCCAATAACATAATATAAAATTTTTACATTATAAATATAATATATTTATGAAGTTCAAACTTATCCCGCCACATTGACAAAACCTCAGACCCCACCTCTGTATGTCGAGCACCTTCACATCAAATCGCAACCATTCGCATTGGCCCTCCCAAATCCAACGATCGAAATGGCATATCGCATTTTTTGTTGCGCGATCTTAACACCTTTCCTTTCCATGAGAAATGGGTTGTTTCGCCCTTTCCTCTCTCCTCCATGTGGCCCAGTTCTATTGGATTGCATCTGATCCAACTAAATTGGTTTACCACTCAAATCTAATGCGATAACTGCCTGTGGTTTTTTTCCTTTGAAACCCGAAAACCGCTCATCATCCAATGTGATTGACATTAATTGTAGGCCAATTTAAACCTAAATTTCCAAATAAACTCCAAAATCACGCCATTGATCCCTTTTTCTTCACAATGTATTGGTCCTCCCTAAAGAAAAAGAAGCTTGTGCTTTGTTCTATACCCAGAATTAGTGAAAAAAGCCAGCATTTGTTGTTGGAGATTGCTGAAAGACTCAAATTTCTTCCAGAGAACTAAAAATATACTAGATAACAATTAAAATGCCCCATAACCTTTTTCCAAAGACTTTTACATGCATAAATAGGTATTTTTCGAGAAAAACAAGTCTGTATCATTTTGAAAAGGAATTTTCTAAAGAAATTGAATACACTAAAAGCCTAATTTCTCCAAAAAAACTTCTAGTTACCCAAAAAGGCCCAAAAAGAGTCAAAACCCTGTCAAAACTTTGATCAAACCCTGTTTTATATTGCGTTCAATTTTAAAAGGAAAACTTGAGTTTATTCTAGTTTTTGCAGACTATATAAAACTCTAAATCAAGCCCATAAATCCTTTGCAGGTAACCAAATCCTTTGCGCCCGATTTCAAACAATTTTCAACCCAATATCCTTTAAAAAAACCTAAGGAACCCCTGTTTCTTATTTCATAACCAGTAAGAGTCTAAAATACATTTGAAATCCAAACTTGAAGGTTGAACCTCAACAAAGAGCCAAGCTGTATCCATTTTTATCCAAAAAACTTTGTCAAAGTCAAGAAACACTTATGTAAACCATTTAATCTTACAGAAGAATCCAGAAAGCCCTAAAAATAGAGTTTTAGTCATCCAAGCCTAAAAAATGTCAAAATCCGATCCAGCTATGTCATCTAAGACTCCAATTATTGTGAATCCTCTACAACCTCCTATTGTAGACATTGAAAATATCCCTTCAGCATATGTAGACTACAAAATAGCAGATCCAGTAGTTGAATTTAATTTATTAGATCTCCACTACTAGAGCTATGAAAAGTCCTTAGATCAGGTTGAATAAGTCCAAATTTGGGAATCAAACTTGCCCAAATATGTTTTTCCAGTCACTCATCAATGACCAGAGGTTATTAGGTTGTGTCACAGTTATTATTCACCTAAAAATAGAGCAATGATGAATGCAAACAAAGAGGTACTATTTACAATTACTACTGAGTCCATAAACCAGAAGTTACAACTCAAACATGATCCTAAAGCAGTTCCTTTATCAATAGAGGCTCTTACAAAGTTGTACATTGGTCTTGATTTTCCCAAAAGGTTTCAAATTTTTCAAGTGTTCATGCCTTTACATGTTGAAATTCCACAAATCAACCCTCCATATTCTACTTCAAAATTTCCAGAAGGGTCTAGGCATCTCATTTCCATGTTGTCATTCATCGTAGGATACTTTACAGATGAGCATACTGATGAGTCCATCCTAAGGTTTATGTCTACTTTTGCACTAGGACAGCCTACCTCTGTAATTTTCAATTATGCTGAGTAGATTGCTGACAATATCCATGATCAGCTGGTTAAATTGACAACTGAAGGAGTGTTTAGATACACATCTTTTCTATTCCATATATTTTTATATTTTCAAGAAGACAAGTTTCCTATAACTCTCCAGAAGCTTGATATAGAATAAAATCCACTTTCAGTCATCTTTTGGACTTCATTGATTAGAAAAGAGCCCTCAAAATTCACTTTTGCAGAGTTTATAGATAATTTTTTCCATCCATTGATCAATATGTTGACCAACACAGAACATCCAAGGATCAGTGATGAAATGAAGAAAATTCTACAGCTATCAGAGCACACTAGAACCAGTGATTGGTATTTATATGAAAAACATACTAAAATTAGAATTTTTGGGTCTAATCTGTTGCCCTACAAACTACCTAAATATGTACCAATGAGAATCTTTGCCTTGGAGTATATCAGGAAAATCTTGAATTCTGATTCTATTAGCTTCCTAGCAGCCAAGAAAAATACCCAGTTTAAGTTAAAGAATCAGGTGGGGACATTTATTTGTAATCACAGATATGTAGAGACAGAAGCAGCCAAACAGTTACTTGAGTACAGATTTGAAGAGAGTTTCTCATGGAACTATGGCCCGCAAGGAATATTAAGTAGAATGAGGGTTAAGTGAAAACTAACACCCTACATTCATGAGAAAAAACTAGAGATTGAGAAGTATGTCAGTCAGACTGAATGGATAGAAAACACTTTGGTAGATGCAGTTAAGTAGGGTGATACTAGTCACACCTTACAAACTGCTAATCAAGGAGAAAAAGCTACTAAGAGAGTTAGAGAAGAAGGAACATACACTGCTAAAACCACAACTGAAACTAGGTTCAAAATAAGATACAATAAAAAGCCTAAGATAAACTCAATTGATAAAGGAAAAGTGACTATTGAAGTTCAACACACAGATTTCCCAGTGACAAATAAGGATGCTACTACAGTCATCACAAATGAGCTAGTTACAGAGAATTTGAATGAAGGGAATCCTGATAATTCAAATACACAAATGATAGAGAAACATCAGAATATAGAAGAATCTTCCTCATAGAAAGCAAAGGAAAAGGATCTTGATATCAGGGAAAAGTATAAACAGATTAAAACAAATAATGAAGAGATCAAAAATGAGATTTACTCTCAATATTTGAAGCAAACACAAAGTGTTCAAAACAGAATTTTATCAACTTTTGACTATTCAAATAAAATTTTTATTATGTAAGTGTTACAACCAACAGTCAAGATTCCTAAGATAGTTGCAAACTATAAGAAAATTGATCTAGAAGTGCCAAGAGAAAGAATGCATGCACTAGATAAGATTGAGTTTCATAGGTAGAGTTTAGAGATGTTATATTCTACTATAACCACCAAGGCTATGAGTATCAACAAACTTTAGAATACAATCATAAACACGAGGGATCAAATGAAGGTTGACAAAGCCTCATCATATGCCAAAGATCTTAGAATTAATTCTCTAGAAGAGTTGGTTCTCCAAATAGGATATGATCCTCCAAATGTTAAAGCAATAGCACAGTTAGTGAAGAATAAGAATGAGGACATTGCAACATTAAGGAAATAGCTTAAGTTGCCACCAAATAAACATCCACAGGCCAGAGAAATAGTACAGGAACAAACTCATAAGGATGACATGATGAACTTAATTTTTTAGTTAACAGGACATATCAAAGAAATGGAGACTCAAATGGACAAACTTGTCCATGAAAGAGAAACTAATAAAACTCAAGAAACTCCTATAGTAATTCCCATGGTTACTATTGTTGTGCCTTCAACTATGGCAGAAGATTTGGCACCAACAAAACCACTGGCTACTACAGTGCCAGTGACATCATCCATAACTTCAGCCACATAATCTTGTACGTCAATAGTGCAGCCAATAGATGAAGCTAGTAAACTAGTAAAAGCCATGGAAGAAATGTCACTTCAAACAAGTGAGATTAACAGATTGAAGAAGATTATTGATGACCTTGAGGATACAAATAAGTTAGCTCAAATAAATGCTAAAACTCATGAGCAAAGAGCTAATAGGTTAAATGAAGAACTGAAAAAACTACAAAAGGATTTAACCTTGAAGGAGCCAATATCATATGTGAAAAATTAGTTATGGAACAAAATCATTGAAGCCATCAATGATGTGTGGCCCTCATTCTAGGTAATATATGAATAGAGAGATTTACTAAAGGCAGCACAGGCAAAAATTCAGAAAACAAAAGATGAGCTAGGTAATAAACCTGAGCAAGCCATAGAATTGATAAATTTTCTCAACGATAAAAAAAGGCATGAATTGGAAGAAATACAAATCACTGATAGGACAGAGACAATCCTTGAAATAAGGAAATTCATTTCAAAGAAGAATCTTATGAAACAACTTGAAGAGAAATGTGAAAATATGAACATAGCCATAACCAAGTTCATGGTTAAATTTGAAAATTTGAGGCAAAGAAGTTTGCCTAACATTTTGGTCATCAATGACAAAATCATGCCACAGGAATATTACAGTAAGAAAATCAGAGAGTATGCAAAAGAGCAAGTGGACAAGACAAGTGGACAAGGCATTCAAATAGGGAAGGTCTTACTCAGAAGTTTTGAAGATTTATTTTATCCACAGCATGAGATAACACATTTATTTGTCATAAAACCAACGTTTGCCAGATACACCGAGGCAAATGAAAACTTCAAGAGACTAAAAAGGATACAAATTCCTAATGATGAAGCTTTGCGGTCACTCACTGACTTACTGTAAAAGTCAAAAAGCAGAGAGAAAGACAAAAACTAGTTTGTTGATTTTTCAGTCAAAACAAAATTTACTACAATAGTAAGGCAATTTTTACAAAGGTTAAAGAGTATCCGAGTTAAATAGTATCAAAGGATAAATATAAATCAGATTTAAAGAGTATAAGATAAAGAGGTAATATTTCAAAACATATTTGAAATATCTTGGCCAGCAAAGAGAACACCAAGGCAGCCAGCTACACCTAATCCACAAACGGCTTTTTATTTTATTTGGATAAATAGGACAACCTGTTGATTTGTTAAGAAACTGTCTCTATTTTGTTGTAAAGATATTTTATTTTTACTTAGATAATTCCTGGAGGCATTCTAGGATATTTTGTAAACAATTTTGTATAAATACTTCACACTTTGAAGTAATATTGTGGAATAAATTTCTGAAGATTTCTATAGTCATTTTTGTTGGACTTGGAAGCTTTTTGTTGCAAATTTCAAGTAGCAGACTAGATCAGATCAAATAGCATCATATTTCAGGATTCATGTGATGAGCCATTAAAGTGAATAACTTTCTACTTGTCATTTTTTATCTTCTTTGTTTCATGCATCCATATAGGTGTTCCAAATTTGAATGAATAAACATGAGTATTATTTCAGGATTTGTTAAAAGAACCCTGTCTTTACTATTTATCATTTCTATGCTTTCTGCTGATTTCCAGAATAGGGAACTCTTAAATGCTCCCTCTTTCGTTTGACCTCTATCTACTCCTTCCCTTTTCCGGATCAAAGAACCCTTCATTGCTCTTTATCCCGATCAAACCACTTCACCAAAACAACATTCCAAGATCTTCAAAGACTTATCTATCTTTCCCTGAAAACATTTGAATTTTTGACCTTGATGCTAGTTCTGTCTGCTTGACTTTTGACTCCTTAGCCCAATGGACAAACATATTTCCCACTATCCCTCTCATTAAGTGATTTTTCCCACCAAACCAAATTACACAATCATAACTAGCCTAATATCTTATAATCAAAACAAAGTTAAATTTTACAGAGAGAGCCCTCTTTGAACCCTAGGAAGGCTAGATCCCAGAGTTTAAAAGTAGGTTTGTGGTTACCTCTAGTGTTCTTAGACTTTAAACCAAAATCTCACAAATTTAGAATTACTAGAGTGATAACAAGTTCCACATGATATATCAGTACCATTTCAGACTTCTACATCATTTTACAGGTAAACAAATCTTAGACCTCCCATTCTTCCTTTTCAGACGTCTAGGTGAAATGTCTGATAAAGTCTAAGCAAAACCTAAAGGTAGTGAGACATCTATTTTTCATCATGTATTTATTAAGTTGCTGGTTTTGGAGGAATTGAAAATATTAAACAAATATTGGGCTCCATTTTTATTTAGGAGTGGTTATGATGTGGATGTGATTACTCCCAAGAAGGCTCCCAAGTAAAAAAAAAATACTCTAAAAAAGGATAAATGCCCTATAGTTGAAATTGAAATTTAACTTGAAAAATATATGCAGCCTGCAGAAAATCATATGGAGATGGAGGTTGAACATTTGGAGGAAACAGTAGTGGCACCTCAACCACCATCCACCAACAACAAGAAAGTGTCTGCCGCAAGGGTTTCAAGGAGGATTACAAGGTGTCAGAAAGAAGGAAAGGGAAAGCTTGAATATATTTTGCAAGCTATAGACATAGAAGAAACCCCTGTAGTCAAACCAGTGGAAATTAAGGGAAAAAATATGAAGAAAAAGGGCCTAATTGCAAAAAGATTGGATTTATCCACTGAATATTATAGTTATGTTTTTAAGCCTAGAAATATTTTTACTAGGTCACATTTGTCTAAAGGGGTCAAATCCGATAAAGAGAATAAATAAAAAAGAAACCTATGATAGAGGAGATCATTGAATTATCTCCCAAAGAAAAATAAAACCCTAAAGTACATAAAGGCAAAGAGAAAGTGGTAGAAAAGTTTGAAATGGACATCCGAAAAGAGAAACTTAAAGAAGCAAGAAATGACCTCATAGAGACCAATTTGGAGTTGGAATATTTTAAGAAAGAAAGGAAGGAGTTGGCAGATTTTCAGAAGGAGGTCAGTAAAAAAATTAAATTTTACGATGAGGTGGCTAAGAGATCCAAGAAAATTCTAAAAAGAACTTTACCTCTACATAAGATGATGAAGAATACCATGAGAAGGAATAGATGGCTACGGGTAGAGAGGAGAAGGCTTCTAAGTCAGGTGAAATCAATGGAAATTCATATGGGAATGGTACAAATGGAATTAAAAAAGAAAGGTCTAAAAATGATATTAGTAGATGAGCCTGTTGAAGGTGAAGCTACTACTTCTTGAGGAGGGTAAGATATCTTTTCCATCAATTTTTCCTTGTTACTAGCATTTCTCACAGCTTTGGTCAAGTTTTGGGAGGTGAAAAGAATTTTTTTTTAAATCTGTAGCTATTAGGAAAGTTTGTAGCGTACTTCAGGCTTAAAGCCGAGTTTTCGCTACGAACTCGCTGAAGATGATTTTTTTCTATAAAATTCAAATGTTGTCTCAAAAGGAGCGATTAAAGGCATCTATTTAAGTGTTTTATCTTATTGGACACCTTCAAATCAGCAGAGAAGTCAATCAGGTTGCAGAAAAGGTCAAAACAAGACTGATATGAAATTCTCGCTACGAACTTGCCTAGAATCTTCTGCTTTTGAAGAAAAAATAAATTCCTAAGTTTTTCAAGAATTTATCAATGTTTTGAAACACAAAAAACATATGGAGTAGTCAAAGAGTATCAGTGAAGATTTTGAGGGGGAGAATACTCAGCAAAGAGGGTGATTAGGCTGCCATCCCATCAACTCGGGACACATCATCAACTATGCCAACGCATTTCCAAAATCCAAGCAACAGACCCTTAATGTCAGTTTGGTTGTTATATGGTTTAGTTATGGACAGTTCCACATCAATTAAAGTGGTTATGTTCAATAATTTCATCATGAATAAATTATGTAAATGTTGTTAGTGTAATAAATAGATTTTGAGTCCTAATAGGTTTTGGACTCCTAGAAACATAAATATCACTAGATTCCCTCCTTGTAATATTTTTCATGTTTAGATAAGGTGTCTTTGAGAGTATTCGTAGATCTAGCTAGCTAGCAGAACTCATGTAAAGATATCTAGTTCTATAAATAAGCAGATAGAAGGTTGAAAGAGGGTTGATTGATGTTATGTTACCAACTACTATTGTAATATTTTCAAGACAGTAATATACAGTTGTAGAATACTTCTATCAGACCTGAGATTCATTATGTGTTCTCATATGTGTTTGTGTTATCTATCTATTTGATTTTTATGCAGTTGGATTTATGTATAGTCACTTGGAATTCATGTTTTAATCATGCTCCAATTTTCTGTATGCATATGGTTTACTGTTCTAATTGTGTTTTGGTGAGAATACACACATGCCACAGCTTCCATGTTAGATGTTTTCATGTGATTGAGTTCCCTCTGACTCCATGCCCAATGGTGGCTACTTATTAACATCCTTCGCCTGTATAAAAACATTCAAAATACATTCAGAGTTAGCCATCTTTGTCTCCAAACTTTATCTATTGAATAGCCACTCATACTTTACCTTGAGAGAGCCCTCTTAGGTTGGAAAGGCTAAGTTCCAACTAAAAGTGGTTTGAAATAGCTACTCTAGGTTGAATGTTGAAGAAGCCCATCAATATCAATTTAGTGATAACAACCCTAATAAATCACTTCCCAGAAGAGGCTGAGCTTCTGGGAGAATTGAACAACGTTTTTGTCAAAATACACCTTCTCCACACCATCAAATATGTTACCATTTACAACCATTATATCAAGAAGGAATATTTCAAAAGGCCTGGGAGAAGAAGAAGAGATACCCCCACAATAAATGTAGTTGGAAAACTATCTAATTTATGCTTGGGTGGGTGATCTCTGCAAAGTACTTGGATCCTGGTAGCCCAATAGTGGATGTGCACATTGATGGAATTATGGTCCCTAATACCTTGATTGATCTTAGGGTTGCAATAAATGTAATGACTAGGGAACCATGTTGAAGCTAAACCTATAAGAGGATTTGAGGAATACCACTACATTGTTGAAACTTGTAGATAAATCCACAATAACTCGTGAAGGAGTTATTGAGGATGTGATGGTCTCAATTTTATCCTGGGAGTACCCCACTTATTTCCTGGTCCTCCAGCCCAAAACCAAGTTTAATGGCTATCCTCTCACCCTAGGAAGAAACTGGTTAGCCAGCAATGATGCCTACATTAGTTGCAGGGTTGGGAACATGAATATTAAGAATTGATATTTATCAAAACAAATTTTGTTGTATCCACCTACTCAAACTTCTATTGGACATGATTACCCTTATGGTTAGAGGATGAGGAAGAGAAAGAATTGTATCAGACATCCCTCTACCCATTTTGAACTCTAGAAACTATTATAGGAGGGTGGAGTGTTGATGAATATGACCTTATTTACCATATCTTATAGAATTAGCCTCCCACTACTATACCAGTTCATGAACTGATGAAAGAATCTGAGAGTAGTCCTTGGGATGATTTTTTCTATATTGACTGTAACCACCCTCCTACCACATGTACTCAAGCCAACTGGTCCATGAGGGTAAACATGTGACGAAGAGTTACTATGATATGATTCAACTCCATAAGTGCAGTTAAGGAAGTGGAGCTGATGAACCAACACTTCAAAAAATTCCCTTAGGTACTACAGGAACCCTAGGATCAAATCCACCACTCAAGGTGCCAAACCCTGAGTTAACCTAGCCTTTCAATGAATTAAACTCCTGGACGCTCCCATGACAAGGCATGCATGAGACATAAACCCTTGAGTCACTCCCGTAATACCTGGAAGGGAGGGACTACAGTATTTTTCATCCAGTTCTTTGCTAGAGACTTTCTGATTTAAGCCACTTTTTCAGAGCTAGTCTCCAAACCACTTCCTGGAACTTGATGATACTTTTTGAGACAATAAATGACACCAATAAAAATATCCTAATATAAAACTTAATCAAGGACTTGACCTAAAAAATACCAACCATGGCATTCATTTCTTCAAATATATCACAAATATGAAATCTACAGGTTTCAACAACAGATCTGAGGATAGGTGTCTCATACTTATCTCAGAATCGTCAAGAAGTATTGGTACCTTCTCACATTAGCTACATTATCATATTTTAGGTCATTTAATCATTATTGTTTCACATACTAATCAATACATGATGAGATCCATGCGTTATAATTGTCGTAAATCTTGCTTATAACCAATAAATAACCAAATATATATCAATGAGAAAGTAACCATTAAAGCCACATAACATCAAGTACCTTTACTCACGAAAATACCAAGGAAAAAATATATTTTATTAACATATGAAAATCCAATCAATTTAGGGACTTCCACATACCACCTAAACATAGGCTACGCTGAACCAAATATTTATTTTGGGTATTCACCCCTGTGCCATATTCCAAGCATGAATGTGGGATCTCATGAAACACATCAAGCAAAACAAAACTAGGGCTTCTAGAGGCCAACCACCACAACCCTCAATCAGTGATTCCACCTCACAGGTGAACATCACTAACCATGACTAAATCAATCTCTGCCCAAGTTGTCCAGGGATCTAGAGTGTTTTTCCCAACCTGGCTTCCAGGACTAGTAACTCAACCCACATTTGTCGTTGGGCTTCTAGAGAATTTGTCTAACCAAGGCATCCAAGAATATTAACTCAACCCATAGGTGTCACGGGGCTTCCAGAGAATTTTTCCAACCAAGGCTTCCAGGGCTAGTATCTCAACCCAGTAAAGGCTTCCAGGACCAGTAACTCAACCGAAGTTGTTACAACTATTCTAGTGCATTTTTCCAACCAATGCTTCTAGGACAAGTAACTCAACCCAAGTTGTTACAGGTCTTCTAGAGCGTCTTTCCAACCAAGGCTCCCATGAAATAATAACTCAACCCACAACTCTCATTAGGGGAATTTTGAGGTCTAAAATGGGCCTCCTAAGAAAATTGTACAACCAAAATAAACTTTATAAGAACCAATAGGATTCAAGATGATGATGTCAACCATGGGGGACGATTCACAATTTTTGAAGTAAAAAATTAAAAATAATAAAAAATAATAAAATAATAAAACTACGTTTCAACTAGTATTTTCAACTTATCTCCCTAAGGTTTTACTCAAATTTCAATCGGGAGTACTCATTGGATGAAAAATTTAATTCCTCATCCAAGGAGTACCCATGTTGCATACTTTCGATGGACCCTGCTACATGAAAAATGAGAAATACAGGAAAAACATGATTGCAATCATGTTTTCATGTATTTCTCATTTTTCATGTAGGAGAGTCCATTGAACATATGAAACATGGGTACTCCTTGGATGAGGAATAAAATTTTTCATCCAACAAGTGTTTCCTCTCAAAATTTGAGTAAACCCATAGGGAGATAATTTGAAAATACGAGTTGAAAAAATAGTTTTTTCTTTTTTCCCTCTAAACTTTGATGATGTAATCTAATATTATTTTATTATTTCCAATATTATTTTATAATCTCCTTAGGAGGCCCATTTTAGACCTCAAAAATCCCCTAATGAAGGAACATGAGAACCAACCAGAAACAAAGGTAAACCATCAACACCATGGTTATCCACAAAATGGCATGGCTAGGAAAAAGCATTGTCAATCCAGGAAATCCTTCATGCCAATGATAGATCATAACCAGAAACCACATGCATATGCCATGGATGCCAAAACTAGTAAGGAAATCAAACATGAAACTCAGTACCTACAAGAAAAACCCATTGTAACTATTGATCCCAATGTCCTCTTGCACGTTCCTACACTTCCTTTACCTTCTTTCTCCAAATCCCAAGTATGCCACACTCCTCCAAGTGTGCTCCAAGAAAAATTTAAGTGTCTAAGAGTATGAGAGAATAAATGAATATAATACAGAGCCATAAGTGAACTGATAGAAGCCTATGAACTAATCCTCATAAGCCTTTTTTATCAATGGGGCCTCTAGTTTCTTCATTTTCCATTATTTTCCTTCAATTTCCTCCTCACATGCAACCTGTTACCTTTCATATTTATTTTCTCCTAATTTACGGTATTTTCATAAATAAAATTCCAATTAATGCCTCATGCCTTTCCAAATCCTTTGCCTTTCCCTTTTCCAATTTCCGTTAGCCATAAAGAACCAAATGAACACCCGTTAGGATGTTTTCCCCACAATTCAGTTTGGAATACGTGTCCCATGACCTTGGTATTATATTTTTTTTACATGTATTTTTAACCAGGGTTGTTAAAGAACTGTCCTCCTTGGGGTAACACCATCCTTAGTGTTTAATGACACCTATAAATGAAAAAATTGTTGAAAACAACACATACTACCCATGGAGCTTTATAACACAACTTGTTGCAGTATTTATGATGACCACGACTGAAGATATGACAATAAAACTGTTTACACCCACACATACACTCACACATAATTGCTTCAACCAAAAAATAACCATAATGTCTAGGGAGCTTTTCAAATCCATCCCAATACAATATTTACAATAATATACATATATATATACATATGCCCATTTTCTCAACCAAAAAATATAAGGATACGATGCCCGTATAAACAACAAGGGAATCCAGAGGCTCACACCTCCACCCTCAAATTAATACCAGGATCTGTATAAATTCCTTGTAGATTCAAACTGCTAATTGTAATTTACTAAAACAATAAACTGTAATCTACTCTACCAATTGCAGAAACAATTAAACGATCACAAAATAAAAAAGCATATATGAGAAATAATTCAATCAACACATTACACAATGATTTCATGGGGAAAGCCACAACTAAAAACCCCTGCTATCTATATATTGCATTAGTCAGAAAAATATGAGAAGATTACAATGCTTTTCTCAAGTCGGAGCAACCTCTACACTATTTCTATCTATCTCACTGCTTCCTAGACTAACTATGGCCAATGCTTAGCCAATTTCCTAGCCTTTCAAACTCCCTGTTTCCTTGTGTTGTTTAGGAATTAGGCCCTTGTTTAATAGGATTTTTCCTCCATTGGATTGCACAGTTCCTTCAGGCTCTTCCTCCGACTGCATGTACCACATGTATAATTCAAATAATTATACAATTGATAGTACACTGCCCTTGAACTCCAATATCAACTGGGTAACTCTTACATCACACATGAATGAGTTATTTATGGCTGATTTATCAATTAACTGGTTGATCACAGAGTAAAAACCTCACTTCTTGACCTCCCACTAGTTCCTCCAATAGTTGCAACTAGTTTAACTCGATTTAACTTAGTATTACTGAATTAATTAATTAATGACAACTCAAAATAAAATCAACCTAGGCTCCTGTAAAGTAGGAGACACTCTACATGACTCAATTTATGCCCTAAACTTGAATTAACTGAGCCAACTAAGTCAAATTTACTTAGTTAACACATTTTTGTTTTCTTGCGATTTGGAATTACAACTTTCTCCTAATTTAATTCAAGGGAAAATTAAATCATGAATTTTTTTGTTAGCAATTTTTAACACTCCCTATGAACAAGAAAGGGATTCACATATATCCCAATCCAACACCTTTGGAATATTCCGCTTGAAACATTTCTCATTTTTTTGTTTCTACTGCATCATCTGCAACTAAAAAACATCCAAAAAATAAATAAAAATAATCATTGAATCAACCTCCAACTGTCTATTGGGAAAATTGTGTTGTTGTTGACTCTGGTACTAAGCCTCCTTCTCTATTGTAAACACATCTCTTCAATCCTTAGTATATGACAGACATTGATACTCCTTCTACATAATATTGTGGCTCCTCGTATCAAGGTAATGATCCATGATACAAAAAACAACTCAACGGACCCTGCTCGAATTTCTGCTCTCATGGGACTATTGCTTCACATTGCCCCACCTCACACCTGGAGGTATGGCTACATGTGATACCTCTTCCCACTTGGTTTGAACACTCCTCCTATTAAATTTATATGACTCATCCTCTTTGTCATCATCCTTGTGGTTAACCCAACTTCCAACTGGATGAGGCTTCCTCTTGAGAACTGAATCATGCTCCCTCTCAACCACAACATCTCTAATCCCTACCTTGCTCCTCAAGGATATGCATGCATATTCCTCTATTGTATAGATTCTCTCGATATTCAAACCAAATTTCTTGATTTGACATGAATAAAGATGATTGAGGTAGGATTTCCCATCTATAAATACTACCTCACACCCTTTGTCTTCAATACTCAATTTCTTCATTGGTTCAATTTTCTTAGCTTCATTTCTATTACTGAATAGCTCACTGAGATTATTCCACATAGCAAAGGGAGTCTCTTTTCCATGTAGTTTCAATACTATGTGGTCTCTCACTACCTCCAAAATTATCCTCCTAGATATTGCTACACACTTTTTCCACACTACTAGATCTTTAGCATTAGATGTTGGAGGTTTCAGGATATCATGATCTATGAATTCCTTTAGCTTATTATATTCCAACACTACCTCCACCCTTTCCATCCAATAAATATGATTCTAACTACCCTCGAGGGCATATTAGAGTCTCAATCCATAGAAGGACATCTCGTTAGTTCTGAAGAATGATACTACAAATTTGATTCACCTACCAGGACAACTTCAAATTATTCTCTTTTATTATGATTTAATCTCTGATACCATGTAGAAATTCCTTGTAGATTCAAACTGGTAATTCTAATTTACTAAAATAATATACTTGAATCTACTCTACCAATTGTAGAAATAATTAAACGATCGTGAAATCACAAAGCATACATGAGAAAGAATTCAATCAACACATTACACAATGATTTCCTGGGGAAATCCACAACTAAAAACCCCTGCTATTTGTATATTTCATTAGTGAGAAAAATATGCGAAGATTACAATGATTTTCTCAAGAATGAGTAATGTTTGCACTATCTCTATCTATCTCATTGCTTCCAAGACTCACTCTAACCAACACTTAGCCACTTTCCTAGCCTTCAAAGCTCCCTATTTCCTTACGCAATTCAATTTGGAATTATGCCCCTATTTAATGTAATTTTCCTCCATTAAATAGAAAAATTCCTTTAGGCTCTTCCTCTGGCTGCATGCACCACCTGCACAATTCAGATAATTATAAAATTGGCATTACACTACCCTTGAACTCCAATCTCAACTCGATAACTCATAGATCACACATGCATGAGATGTTTATGGATGATTTATCAGTTAACTGGTTGATCAAAAAGAACACACCCCACTACTTGACCTCCTACTAGTTCCTCCAACAATTGGAACTAGTTTAACTGAATTTAACTAAGTTTTACTGAATTAATTAATTAAAACTAAAAATAGACTCAACCTAGGCTCCTATAAAGTAGGAGACACTCTACATGACTCAATTTAGGCTCTTAACTCGAATTAACTGATCCAACTAAGTAAAATTAACTTAGTTAACACATTATTGTTTTCTTGTGATGTGGAATTACAATTTTCTCCTAATTTAATTCAAGGTAAAATTAAATCAGGATTTTTCTTGTTTCCATTTTCAATAGAATCCACCTTCTTCCCATGAAGTCTAGAATCCACTGTGAAAGTCAAAGTTGCACCCAATATCCAATGCTACAATCCTACATTGTTTTCCTCTCAGTGAACAGTTACCAAGTCATTGTTCCAGGGCACACTGCCAATGTGCATCTGATTCCATATGGAAATGCTAATGATGAAAAAAAATCCATCCCCGACCTTCCCTTCTCTGCTACATAGTCCTCCAGGAAATCCGGTCACCCCCTTCCATGCAGTCACACACCTTTCAAGTTCTGCGATAATCCCCTTGTCAGCTACACAGTCCCTTGGGTGACCCCTCCCTTGGAAAGGCTTCCTCGCATCAGAAGATCCAAAAACCAAGGCATATCCCTCCCTCAAAACCATCATACCGGTCATAGCATGCTCATGGAAATCAATGGACACTATTGGGTACTAGTGTCCCACAATGGCCCTGCTCCTAAAGTTCTTTACTAATATACTGTGGCTTATTCCATTTCCTTTCACTGATGCTGAAAATTCTTGCAGTCGGTTTCAACCATCCCAAACTGGGCATTCAATGCTTTCCTCTACCAAGCACATAATTTCCATTAAATTCAAAATAAATTGAAATAAATTAAAATCATACCTCATTGGTGGCCTGCCAATAGATACACATGAAATTTTGTTCACTTCCTCTCAAAAAAATTCAAATTAGTTATTTGATTAAATCATCATGTATAAACATATCACATCCGATTAGCTCAAAACACAACCATCATAATCAAAATCACAGATCACATGTAGCCATCATAAACCAGAATCATAGATCACATGCATAATTAAAAATGAAATAAAATAATGATACTTATCATTTAATCGATCCTTGGCTTCTACCTGTATCCTTTCCATACACACACCGAATCAGTTTCCACACTAGATAAACACCAAATTCCTTCTCTTCAACGACGTACACATACACATAGTATGAATTTGAACACACATACAACTACACATAGTGTACAACACCATAAAATACACGCACTTACACCGACATACAACACATACACCTACATTCGGTGCACGACACAACCCATACACTTACACCCAGTGTATAACACAATATATATACGTACACATAGTACAACACAATGAATAGATGTCATGATACTACGACTACACAATGCACATACATAGTACCGCATGCCCGCAACACAACATGTACGACATGCACACAATACCACATGTACACCAGTACCATATGTACAACATGTACAAAATACCACTTGTACATAACACCGCCTCCACAACATGTTCACATCATCACATGGATACGACACCACCCACACAACGTGTATACAGTGTCACATGTACACCCCACCACTTGTACAATGTGTACACAATACCACATGCACGACATGTACACATCTCCTGCTACACACAACACCACATGTGCAAGATGTACACAACACCGCATGCACACAACACCACATGTACAATCACGCACACAACATCATATGTACATAGAACTGCATATACGACATGTACATAGCACCCTATTTACACAACACTGCATGTCCAATGTGTCCACAACACCATATGCGCACAGCACTGAATATCCATCATCCACACAGTACAATATGTACACAACACCACATATCTGATATGTACATAGCACCATTTATACCCAACACTGCATATGCAATATGAACACAACACCATATATGCAACAGGTACACAACACCATAAATTTAATCACTGAACATACAATATGCACAATACATACACAAAAGTAGCACTGAACATCTAAAACCACATTTTCAATACCAAGAAAAATTGCTTCCAGTGTCTCTCTGCCATCCATGATTATCCTAGCATGCCATGGGTCATGTTGTTTTCATTTCGCTAATGTACCTCTCAGCATTACCTATCCATAATGTGAACATAGGCATAGTATAAACACATAACTCCAACTCATATCCACATGATATTGACCTCATAAATTTGTCGAGGCTACTCTTCCCACGTGATTCCCCATAAGACTAGGAACCTCTTTCATTCCATTCACCTCCATAAGAAATCATTCCTCCACAAGAATCATCCCTGACAACGATGCCATATAGTGACATAGATACATACGTAGATACATATATATATAAATTATCATAAAAATTAATGATATCAGATAATGGAATACATACATACATACATACATACATGTATACATATAAACATTATAATTAAACAATGTTATGAAACCAGCTCCAAAAATAGAAGAAAAGAGAGATCAATGCCTTATAAATAACCACTTCGAAGGGGCAACCTCCAATACATTACATAAATGAAAAATTCTTGGATGATTCAAATGAACAAAAACTCCTTTCTATATATAGGAGTCCATGGGGCCACAATGTAATCCTAGCCAACCTAACAATAATAATGTAAGGGAACAATAATAACAATATGGGGTTTACAGGGGTACAACAATAACAATAAGGGGGTTACACTAGCAACAATAAGGGACTATACTAGTAATATAGGGACCTAACATGCTCCTCTCCTTCAAAAAAGTATTGTACTCAATGCCTGAGCAACTCTGGGTGCTTCTGTATAAAATTCTCATCCTCCCATGTAGAGTCTTCAGTGGGTAAGCTCTTCCATTTAATGAGATACTCTGAAATTGATTGATTTCGTAGCTGTCGAGTTCTTTTTTCCATGACTGCTCCAGGTTCCAATATGGTTTTTCCTTCCTTATCAATTTCTGGCAATATTGTTTGAACTGGAAGTTTGTTCCCTATAACCTTCTTTAAGCATGAAACATGGAAAAATGGATGCAATCGCAAAGAAGCAGGAAGCTCCAATTTGTATGCCATAGTACCAATATTTTGCAACACCTTGTAAGGACTATAGTACTTTGGCGATAATTTATTATCCTTCTTAGCTTGCTTGAAGGACATTTTTTTTTATGGTTGTAGCTGTAAAAATACCCAATCTCCTACATCAAAACTTCTCTCGCTGTGATGTTGATCTGTCTATTATTTCATTCGATTTTGTGCCAAATTTAGGTTATCCTTTAAGAGTTGCAGAACTTCTTGCTGATGCTCAATGTGATCTTCCACTGCTTGAACCCTAGAATTTTCCCTTAAAGAAGATGTGATGGACGGTGGATGATATCCATGAAGTGCCATAAATGGGGTCATTTTTGCTGCAGTATGGAAGGAAGTGTTATACCACCATTCAGCGAGAGGTAACCACTTGACCCATTGTGCTTTCTTATCAGATATAAAACAATGAAGATATCCTTCCAAATATTTATTCACTATCTCAGTTTTACCATTGGATTGAGGATGATAAGATGAGCTATTAGCTAGTAGAGTACCCAAACAAGAAAATAATTATGTCCAAAAATTTCCTGTAAAAGTGGGATCTCTATCACTTACAATAATCTTCGAGTTTCCATGTAGCTTTTGAATTGTTTCCATAAATGCAGTAGAAACTGTAATTGCTTTAAATGGATGAGATAATGCACAAAATTGTGCATACTTAGTAAGTCTATCAACTACCACCATGATGACACTCTTTCCTTCGGACTTAGGTAAACCTGTGATAAAATCCATTGAAATCTCCTCGCAGCATTGAGTTCGAATGGATAAAGGTTGTAGAAGACCTGGGATATTAATTATCTCAACTTTATTTTGTTGGAAAACCAAAAATTCCGCCACAAAATTTTGAATATTTGATTTAAGGCCATCCCAAAAAAATCCTTTCTTCACCCTGTGGTAAGTATTTTAAAAATCCTGAGTGTCCTCCTAAAGGAGAAGTGTGCAATTCCAAAAGAATATTTTCTTTTAGTTGGGAATTGTTGCAAATATATAAGTGATATTTGTACCATAAGGAATCATTTTTCTAACTAAATGTATCAGATGTATTAGGATCTTGCTGCAAATTTTGAATGAGTGTCCATACTTCTTCGTCCTTCTTCCATTCATCCCTTTCTTTGGTTATCCAATCTGGTTGGATAATATAAATGACACAAAGCAATGCTTCCACCTCTTCATCCTTTCTTGAGAGTGCATCTGCAACAACATTTAGCTTCCCTTTTTTGTAGATGATTTCAAAGTCATAACCCAACATCTTTGTGACCCATTTTTGCTGGTCTTCTAAAGATAGTCTTTGTTCCAAAAAGTGTTTAAGACTATCATAATTATTTTTTACCTTGAAGTGTCTTCCCATTAGGTAAGGTCGCCATTTCTTTAGTTAATGTAGTATTGCCAACATTTCCTTCTCATAAATAGCCTTTTTTAATTACTTTCCTTTGATTGGACGACTTTCAAAAGAAATGGGTCTTCCTTCTTGCATTAAATCAGCACCAATTCCATTTCCTGAGGCATCACATTCCACAATAAAGGTTTTTGTGAAGTCTAGCGTAGCTAATACTGGTGTTAGGCACATTTCCTCTTTAAGATGTTCAAAGGCCGTAGTTGCTTTAGGAGTCCATGAAAATGCATCTTTCTTCAATAATGTTGTTAGAGGTGCTACTATTCTCCCATAATTCTTAACAAACTTGCGATAATACCCTGTTAACCCAAGAAATCCGCACAACTTCTTTATGGTTGTGGGGACTTTCCATTCCCTAATGGATTTAATTTTGTTAGGGTCTACTTTAACACCCTCGTGAGATACAATATGACCCAGATATTCCACCTCTTGTACTCCAAAGAAACATTTCGATGTTTTTGCATATAATTGTTTCACCTCCAATAGTTTGAACACCCTGTCAATATGTTGAACATGATCCTTCCAAGACCTGTTGTAGATTAGTATATCATCAAAAAATACTCGCACAAATTTTCTAAGGAAGGGTTTGAAAATGGAATTCATCAACCCTTGAAATGTAGAAGGTGCATTGGTAAGGCCAAAAGGCATGACCAAAAATTCATAATGACCCTCATGAGTTCGAAATGTTGTTTTTGGAATATCTTCAGTCTTAATTCTAATTTGATGATATCCTGAACGAAGATCCAACTTGGTAAAATAAATTGCTTCATGTAATTCATCCAATAATTCATCAATCATAGGAATGGGAAATTTATCTTTAATGGTGAGCTTATTAAGCTCCCTATAATCCAGACACATGCGCCATGATCCATCCTTCTTGTGTACCAATACTACAGGAGAAAAGAAAGAACTTTGACTAGGCTGAATTATACTTGCCTCTAACATTTCTGCAATCATACATTCAATTTCGCTCTTTTGGACATAAGGATATCTATATGGCCTGATGTTTGGAGGAACACTTCCTAGAATCAAATGAATAGCATGATCATGATCACGAATAGGTGGGATTCCTTTGGGAGTTTCAAACACCTTGGAATGATTGTCCAAGACTTGTTGGAGATCTGCAGAAATAGATGATTTTGATGTTGAAACTTCTAGTGAGCATAATTGTGCAATTACGCCTCGTTGTTCTTTCTTTAGAAGCTTTGTCATGACATTAGAGCTTATTATCCTTCCTGGCTTCCCTTCAATACCCCGTAATTCGACTTCCTTTCCTTCTCAAAAAAATTTCAAGAAAAGTTCTTGAAAATTAAAAGCTACCGTCCCCAAAGATTGTAACCATTGTACTCCTAGTACAACATCAGCACCTCCCATAGGAATGGAAAGCATTGGACTATTCAATACATATTCCCCCATGGTTAGCTTGATATTATGGTATTTTCCAGAGCAATTTATAGTTCCTCCATTTGCAACCATCACTTGACATTCTGGTGCTGGGTATAGGAAACAATTCAATTCCTTGGCTACTTTACAATGAATAAAATTATGGGTACTACCCGAATCAATCAACACTATTACCTTTTTCTTCTTGATATGTCCTTCTATCTTGAGAGTTTGAGGAGTGGTAATTCCTGCCAATACATTACACCATATGGTTGGACTCATTTCTTCTTCTACTAGGGTTGTTTCCTGGTGTATATCCTCTTCTTTTGAATTTTCTTGTTCATTTTATTCTTCCTCTTCACAATCTATGTAAAATAATTTATTCTCAGCACACTTGTGACCTTTAGTGTATTTTCTACCACAATTGTAGCAAAGCCCTTTTTCTCTTTTTTCTTCCAATTGTTGTGGTGTCAACCTTGTAGGTTGTGGAAGTCTAGTAATAACAAAACTTCCATCTTTATAGATGTAAGTGGTAGGCTTCCTTGTCACCATAATTTTACATTCAATTTTTCTTGCCAACCTGAATGCCTTCTCCAATGAATCAGGTTCCAAAATGCGAACTTCATATTGTATGTTATCCTTTAAAGTCCCTATGAAGACATCAATCATGTGTTCCTCTGGAGTATCAGTTACCCTTATATTCAATTTTTGGAAGTCCTCAATGTGCTCCCCAACTAAACCCTTTTGTTTGAGATTTATCAATTGGCTAAAGAAGGTGTTTCTCTTTGTATCCTCATCATGTGCTATCATTTCCTCCACAAAAAGTGACCAAGTGACAATTTTTTTACGAGAGAAAAGCTATCGATACCATACAAATGTATTTTGTTCTAAATGTAAAGTTGCAATGTGTACCTTTTGTGTGTTTTGCACATTATTGAGATAAAAATATTTCTCCATTTGTAGTATCCATGTTACGGGATCCTTGCCATCAAACTTCCTCATATCCATCTTTGGAATATGGTGGTTCTTCCATCCAACATTAGAGTTTATGAAATCACGATTAACATTTATTTTGTTCTCATCATGAGTTTCCTCTACTATCTTTTCTCCATTAGGAAACATTTCTTATATCAAATTTGTCAAACCTTCCATGTCTTCTTTTACATCATTCTTCATGTTTTCCATTCCATGTGGTCTTTCATTTTTTCTTCCATGTCATCCATCTTAGCCTCCATGCCAGCTTCCATGCCATCCATCTTAGCTTCCATGCCTTTTTTCAAACCATCCATATTATTCTTCAAACCATCTATCTTCACTTCCATGCCTTTCTTCAAAAATTCCATTTCATTTTTTGTTTCTCTTTACGAGAGCAAAATTTGGTGCACTTGCTCTTGTAATTTTGATAGATCATGTTGCAATTCTTCATCTTCATGAGTCATAGTAGAGTAATATAAGGGCTTAATGTGTGTTGAATTCTTTTTAGGAGGCATTTTAGAACCCAATACTGATATCTATGCTCAATAGGCCTTTCGAATCACTTAAAATTGAATTTTCAAACAAGACTTATGCAATTTGAAAAAAAAATAGACACTTTTTTCTTGATTTTGAGGTAGATATTGAAACTGAATAATCTCTATGATTTAGGATCTTCAATATCTGAAATTCAGCCCTAAAGTAGTCCTCTGAATTTTCTTTCGAATTCCATAGGTCTGACTTGATTTGGATTCTTGAAGACAAAGTTATGCCTAATCTCCTATGATGACCTAATTATGGACTGGTTCAGTAGAGGGTACTTGTACAACTTGCCACGTGTCATTGTTTCCTCCTTCAGCTCTGAAATTGATACAGAAGAAACTACAGTCCTTGTGATTATGGCCAATTTTTACAGAATTCCAATCCAATGCTCAAAGAGGGAGTTATGACGATTTTCCCACAGTCACCTCTTTGAGATGAAATTCAGGAGCCTGAAAAAACTCTAACTTCCATAGACCCTATATCTAAAAATATTGTGAATCAAGCTCTGAAATTTTTCCACAACGTTCCTCAGGATTGCGGCTTCGCTCTATGAAATTTTCAGCTTTTGAACCCTTGTCGAAAACAAGTTATAGCGAAAATTTCATGATGACCTGTTTAGGTTAAATTCAAGAGCTTGCAACAATCCCTAACTTGCACAGATCATATCTCTAAAAATATTGCGAACCAAGATCTGAAATTTTCCATGACGTTCCTTAGAATTTCGGCTTCGCTTTGTAAAAATTTCATATTCTGAACCTTCGTAGAAACAAATTTATAGTGAAAATGCCACAATGACCTATTTGGAGCAGCAAAACCCTAGAATCCAAACCTCTGATACCAAATGTTATGAAACCAGCTCCCAAAATAGAAGAAAAGATAGATCAACACCTTAGAAATAGCCACTTCGAGGAGGAAACCTCCAATACATTACATACATGAACAATTCTTGGATGATTCAAATGACCAAAACCTCCTTTCTATATATAGGAGTCCATGGGGCCACAATGTAATCCTAGTCGACCTAACAATAATAATGTAAGGGCACAATAATAACAATATGGGGGTTACACGGGTACAACAATAACAATAAGGGGGTTACACTAGCAACAATAAGGGACTATACTAGTAATATAGGGACCTAACACACAATCATGATCCATGATGACTCTCTTAGAAACGACATACCTACATACGTACATACATGTATACATATATAAACATCAACGTAATCATGATCACAAAATAATTACCAGATAACATAAGGTTAAGGTTAAGAGAACACCCTTTATCCATGCACAACATGCTCAACATTGAGAAAAATAGTTCCCAACATAGCCAAAGCATCTGATGCCTTCATTTACTTTACGTTTCTGGTTACTTTTCTTGTGTATTTACTGCCATCGTCCATTTACCACAATAGACCCAACCACTCCAGTAGATTTTCATATTGTTACCTTCAACTTCCCTTATACATCCACCAAACTTCATCCAAACCTTACATTACTTATTGGGTTTAATCCAAATCTTCTTGAACTTCATTAACTTTCCTCTTTCCCAACCAATTCCCATGACCCTCAAAACATACAAGGAAAGAAGAAAAGAAAACAAGAAGAATACTATGAAAACCAATATCAATACAACACTACAACAAAGTGGCATGACCATGCACTAAACACAATCAAGACCACAAATCAAGAGAAAAAAATCACAAAATACCAAAGCAGAAGAATATAAACAAGCACCATGACTCAATCCCCATGGGTTCCCAATGCTTCCAAGGGAAAGCTCAACCTAATCCTTCTTCAAGATTTCATAATAGTATTTTTTTCCATGCAATTCCCTACATCATATTATCATAAACACATAAATTTTAGTGTATAAATAAATATAAAAATACACCAGTTACCTTACCTTGATGTGCCAAGAACGTTTCCTTGTAACTGAACACGTCCATACCATCTCTCAGGAGACTCCAATTCCCTTAACGAATCTAGCCATAAATGGAAACTAGTTGTTATACCTGTCAAATACATGTCCAGGAATATAACACATATCCACATAATGTCAAAAAAAATGAATCTTAAGAATAATTCATGTATGCAAAGCACTTGTTCATTTGGAATTATAGTTTCCAAATATAGCCAAAGGAATTTTCACCTAATTCCTTTCTTTTACCTTTTACTTGCTACAATTGAGTCTTACTATGCACTCTCACATCACCCAACTGCTAATTATGTAAAAAAATCAACTATTACCTTGTCATGCTAATACCAAGCATGTTTCCCTGCAACATCTCACACATGTCAGTTACATGTTCCAAAGATGAATACATCATATCTAGTAATTGAAAACAACCTTTACCAAGAAAAATAATCGATTTCATAATCGACATTCAAAACAAAATCGTTAATCTTATTACTACAATTAGCACCCACTTACACTCAAGTGTATATTAGCTATCTCAACACATAATGTGTTAGTACCATCATCTTAAAACAAGCTCATTACTTGAGGAAATATTATAAACACATACTCATACCATGCAATTAATCAAACATTAAAACAATAGATAGATGACATAATAGACACCAAACACCAGATAGATGACATAATTAAACATTCAAGCACCAAGAGATGACATAAGAAACTCATACCTCAATGTATCTTAGGGGAGGCTATCTTTTCCATACAATAAATCTAGATTAGCATGATATAGCTTCACAACACATCAACTCAAACATAAATAAGGTCATGATGTCCATAACAGTAACTAGCTAACATCTTCACATCATAAACTCATAAACAATTAGCATTCATACATAAAAATCACATATGCACAGTCAATCTAGATTAGTACAACAAAATATCACAAATATATCATATCAATCCTTAATGTCATAACCATAACTGTCTACACAGACCAGTCTAGATCAACACGATACATATAACGTCAAGATCTTAATGCAGTAACCCTAATCATCAAGTTAAGTAACATATAACAATAACAAGTTAACATATAACATACTCATCAACAACATATAGCATAATCATCAAGTTAACTATCATATAAAAATCAAGAAGTTAACATATAACATACTTATCAACAACATATAACATAATCACCAAGTTACCTAACATAAAACAACAACAACAATGCATATAACAACAAGTTACTATCATTCATGACTATTCGACACATGTGCATATGACTACATTGATCAACTAGCATTTATCAAACATGTGATCACAATAAAATTAAAATTAAAATCATATAAGTAACCCTAATGCTTATAACAATCCATTAACTAACACGCCTTCATGCCAAACATAAAATAATTGTATGACGATATGTTCTTACCGCAAAGTCTAGTGTTGCAACCTCGCTTTAATAGTCTGAATCTCCTGCTCTATCTTAGCCAACATATCAACATCATATCTTATCAACAACATCATGATGGAATAAATACATACAATTAACTCACAATGAATATTTAACTTATTACGCATGCATAACCATAACCATAACAATGTGTACACAATAACCTATAGACACTTACATGCATAACAAATGCATAACCGACATACACTCATGACAAGCACATCCAGTCAACAACACCATCAACTTTCAAATCGAGACACCACCACAACTATGACCGACACCATGCATATGCAGCAAGAACATAGACCACACACATAAGGAACACATATGAAATAGACATGAATGCATGAGCAACACACACCACCCATCTAGTCTAGTGGGTGAAAAATGCTCTGACACCACTCTGTAACCACCCTTCTCCCACATTTACCCAAGATAACTGGTCCACCGAGGTAAACATGTGAACAAGAGTTACTATGATATGATTAAACTCCCTAAGTGTAGTTAAACAAGTGGAACCAACGAACCAACACTTCACAGACCTCCCTCAGGTGCTACAGGACCCCCAAGAGCTAATCCACCACTCTAGGTGCCCAATCATTGAGTTAACCCAGCCATTCAATGAATTAAACCCACAATTGCACCCATGAAAATTCATAGATGCGATTGAAATAATCCAGTTATGTTCCAGAAAATACGAAATTTAAGCCACTTTTTCAGGGATAGTCTCCAAGCCACTTCCTGAAACTTGATGAGACATTCCAAGACAATAATTGACACCAATACAAAGACTATAACACAAAAAATTATCAAGGACTTGACCTAACTCGACCCATAGTTTCCATCGGGCTTCCAGGGAATTTTTCCACCCAAGAAGAGACACATGTGAATTGAAGGATTTCGTTTAACACCCAACGAAATAGTCCACAACAGATGTGGTAGTAATTATTGTTATAGCATCATTCAACGCCCTTGTAGACTTGATTCTCTGATTTATGGCCTTGGGGAGTGTTGGTCTCCCGTGTTTTGATAGTTTGGAAAATCAAAAGACAAGGCAACATCAGAACCAATCTTTAGAGTTCCAGGATCTAGTCCTCCTGTTCTCACAGAGGGATCTCTCAAATATTTGTTTGCAAAGGTTTATCTTGTTTGCTTTGATTATGGATTTTAGACTAGTTATTAAGTGCAGATGTTTGTTTGGTTGGGTTGAGTTGACACAGCAGAATATGAAAGGTCTAGGAAAGATAGACAGAAAGAGGAAATATCCGGTTCATTGGGCAATGGAGTCAAAATAAGGTCATGAAAAACTCTTCAAGGGATATGGGATATCAAAGGGCAAATCTAACTTGGCCACAGGATCCTTTGTTTTGGAATGAGATGGACATTAATGTTTTGGAAAGAGAAGCTTAATTCTCAACAAAGGGAACTTGAAAACATAACTTAACAATAAAGAGATATTTGATAGACAGGGCTAACCATAAATTCCACAAACATTCTTTAAGCAAATAATGACTTCAAGACAACTTTTAAAATAAAATCTAAGATTTGGGGAACTCCCTATTTCCTCAAAGATTTTATTTTAAAGGACTTAGAAAACATAAAATATTCACTGATAGTTTCATTCATAGAAGAGGGAACACCTAAATAACATCTATGCTTGCAACTATAAATACCTTCAAAACAACTGTTCAAGCAGGGGCAAAGGATAAGATCAAAACCGACCTCTTTGATTAACTTAAGACAATGGTAATTCAAAGGGAGACTTCAATAACAGCTTTCAAGTGATGGCAGACAAGCAGGGAGAACCATAAATCATGTTGAAACCAACTATTTGAGCTATCAAGGAAATAAACAAGCATGAAGACTAAAGAGAAGGTTTAAAGCCTCTAAAATACTTCAGCAGAAGAAAACATAAAACAGTGAAGGGTGAACAGGTCTAAGGTGCTTCCAGGAGTCATTTCTTAACCTAAAACTTTCAGCCTACTGTAGTAAGAGATTATGAAACATAATGAAAACAGGAGAAAACATTAAACAGTTATAATACTTCACCAACAACCAAGCTCATGAATCCAGTGATAGAGCCTTCTCAGGAACAGGAATGCAACAACATCATCAAGACATCCACGACTTCAATTTGTTTTTCAACTTCAACAGACTTGTATATTTATTTCCGAGAGTTTCAATGTTACAACTTGTGATGAAACAACAACCAGCCACCAACCCCCCACCACTCATCTCCGCTGTGGTATATATAGAAATATGAGGAGGTGAGATCTGAAAAAGATCTCAATTACAATTAATACAGGATTTAAATGGCCCATTGGCCCTTGGGATGCTCAATGAAGAAACAGAAGAGGTGTTCACCGTATAAATTGATTTTCACTCATGATTTTAAGCTAAGTAGGAGTATTTGTTGACCTTTGAGGCACAGGTAGTCCGAAGTAACTCCGTAGATATTCTTTGCATTGAAGGCCCCGGCGGAAGTGACTTCTTTGGCTATGTCGAGGCAAAAATATGATCCTGATCAATAAATCCAACTCTTGATTGAATCCTTTGAGGCACAGGTGGCGCTGTGGTGGTTGAGGAATCAATTTGCCTCAGATATGGTGGTGGAGGCATTATGTCTGATAAACAATTTTAGGTTTTCCTTTAAGCTGTGTTTTAGGCTGGGAGATTAGGCTTCTGATGGTCGTCTTAGCCGTAATCCCTTCCAATCTGTCCATTAAACTCTCGCTCTGATCCATTTCTTCTTTCTGATACTCTTTTTCTGGGTTTGTTCGATGTTTTCTAGGTTTGACAGGGGCATGCTGCATCAACGGCTCATGAAACCTTGTTGACAACACAGTTCTATACCCTGTGGTCGATCTCCTTTGTTAAATCGAAAGAACGGGAGTCGTCACCCTCGTCCTTCGAATCTTCTTCAGACATGGCGAAAGAATTTTAAAACCTGCAAAATACAAACAAAATTATAAAATCCTGTGTTTATATGGGAAAATCTGCATCGGAGGGCGTGCGGGAGAACGGGTCAATCCAACTGTCGATCGCGCTGTGATCGACGGCCGAGAGAGATTTGGAAAGTCAGAGGCGGAGAAAGGTTGACTGGGCGACAGAATCGGGAAACTGAATGCAGACCGTTGATCTGCAGAGATCGACGACGGATATTGAATTTTGATTACGCTGGGGCCCAGCTAAAACACGTGCAGTTTGGTTAAAGGTCGGGCAGCTTGGATAGGCGATCATCGTTAGATGTGCGAGGCCTGATCGGACAACTATCGTTGATTCTGCTGGGCGGTCATGGCCCGACAGATAACGCGCGGGGGATTAACTTTATATGGCAGTTTTGAAAAAGTACAGAGGATGCGTGTCAAGAGGTGTGTGGAATCGCTGGGCCTCGGGCCAAAACAACCTTTCCCCGAAGAGTGGTGCGGAATAAACCGTGGTTTTGGAAAACAGCGCGGGCAATGGCGGGGTCCACAGGGCAAGTAGCGCTCCGCGCCGTCCGATCTGTGGATCAGATCGATGGTTGAGATAACTTCATAAATTATTTGGGCGGAAAACCTTAGAAATTAATAAAAACCCGTTTTTCATAGTTTACCAAGGTTTTTGGTGTTTTCGGGCTGAGGAATTTCTTTGGAAAGATAAGTGCCTGATGCTTAAAGTAGTTGGTTCTGGCGCTCAGTTATATGGACGGAGGGATGCTAGGAACTTGGCCCACGGGGGCTCAAGTCTAATGTATAGGAAATACGCATTTCCTATGGTTTTTTAATGGGTTTTTCAAGGGAAATGAAGGTTCCGATAAGGATAAGAAGGGGTCTTAGACCTTATGGAATGGATTCTGATGAGGGGGAACAGGGAGAAATATGAAATTGTGGGGATTTCATGGGAAATGGAGGAATAGAAGAGGAGGTTAGCTTTGAGGGGAAGGAAAGGAAAAAGGGGTTTAGCAGCAACACTTAGGCTTTAGGAATCAGCAGCATTTCTGAGTTCTGAATGGAAACAGTAGTGAATATTAACCAAGGATAGGAGATTATCAAAAGTCTTCAAGTATCAGCAATTTTAATCATGAAATTGTTTCTTGAAGGCTATTCAACATTATTTAGCCACCATCTGATATGAAATAATTTTATGGGTGGCTAACAGTGGCTCCACTTGGGGATGGTGTCTTTTTTGAAGGCATCAAGAACTGCAGACTTGTATTCTTTGGGAGGCTGATCAGTTGCCTCATCCATTGGGCTGTTTCTTCTGCTTTGAAAGATCTTTCTTTGCTCTGGAAACCAATTGTCAATCTTTGGAAAACAATGGAAATCTTATCAACAAACTTTCTACCTACCCAATCCTACTGATCTAACATTTTCTCTTCATCAGAGTGCACTTGGATTGGCAAACTCTCTTACAAAATTTTATTCTTTTGAAAGCATAAAAACTAATCTAACTCTACTCCTTATTTCTTCATGGATCTAGATTAAATAGTTGGATCGATATGATTCTCTACCTAATCTACTGTCTGTTGGGATTAAGCTGTCCAACAGACTTCCATTCTCTAAATTCTATAACATAAATTCAAAAACAGTCAAGTCAAGATTAAGCTTTTTAACTTGCTGTGATCTATGGCATAAAAACAAGCTGCACATAGATTATTATTTACAGAAAATTAAAATAAAAAAAAGGAAGGTTTAAGATCTGAAAGTTTCTCATCATGGCCTTCTCTTTTCTTCACAGCTCTGTTTTTGCTTTTGTTTGAGCTGTCTCTTCTTTGATAACTGATTCAGATTTTGGGCAAATTAGAACCAGTTTTTCTCTTTCATGACTCAGAAAATGAAACAGTTTTGAGTCATCTCTCTTTGGAGACTTTGGTTCATATTTTGAATTTGTTTGAACCTTTAACTTCTATCCTAATCTATCTACTGATAAGCCAAGATTAAACAATTTGGCAAACCAAATCCACTACCCTATCAGCAGAAAATTTAAAACTAATTAGTCAATATTAGGCTGTTTGACTAACTAGAAGTGTGGTTATCAGGAGTGGCATTTAAGTTTGCACACTTTCAGATTTGTTTCTCTTTTTTGGCATGGGGCTTTGCCTTTCTTATTTTCACAACCTGCCCTCTTTTCATTTCTTTGTTTTTTGTGTTTTGATTTTTCATAACTTTGAATGCAATGGTTAGACTATGATATTTACAATGATAAAAACAAAAATGCTTTAAAACTTAGGATTCTTGGCAGAAGTAATGCTTGAGCATCTTGCCATTGACAGGACCTCCATACAGGTCTTCTCCATTCATTTCTTTCAAGAAAAATGTATTATGACCCCTCTCAGCATGAATAATATATGGCCCTTTCCACAAGTTCTCAAACTTGCCATGTTTCCCCTTCTCTTCTCTCCTTGAATCCCATTTAAGAACAACACTTCCACTCTGGAAGTTGTTTGCCTTAGTGCTTTTATCAAATTTCTTCTTCATATTTTCTTGGACTAACTCTGTTCTTTCATAAACTTCTTCTCGGGTCTGCTGCAAATGAATTGTTTGGTTAATCCTCCTCTGCATATCATTTTCTTCAACCTGTACTTATTGAAGGAGCTTCATGACTGGAACTCCTAATGAGGTAGGAAAGATTGCATCCCTGCTATAAACTAACTGATAGGGGGACATATTTATTGATTTCTTTGTGGTTAGTCTATTAGCCCATAAGGCATGAACCAGCTTACTGTGCCATGATTTTCTATTTTATTCCAACAGCTTTTTAATGATATTAATGAGACTCTTGTTGGAGGATTCGGCTAACCCATTCCCTTAGGGATAGTAAGCAGTGGAATGGCCCAGGGTTATATGGCATTTGTGACAGAAATCAACCATATTTTTGGATTTGAAAGCAACAGAATTGTCTGTTATGATTTTTCTGGGACAACCAAATCTGGATAGGATATGGGTTTCAAGAAACTTGATAATGACAGAGTCATTAGCATTCCTGGTAGGTATAGCTTCTATCCATTTGGTGAAGAAGTCAGTGGCTGTGAGGATCCACTTATGTTGAGCTGAGGAAGATGGATGAATTTCTCCAATGAAGTCCAGCCCCCATTGTTGAAAAGGTGCCTCAACTCTGATAGGATGTAGGGGTAAGGGAAAGATATTTCTCTTGCCATCAAATATTTGACACTTATGGCAAGACATGAACAGCTTCTGAGTATCTGGGAAAAGGGTAGGCCAATAGTAACCTGATCTGAGAATTTTGTTTGCTATGGCCTTCCAGTAGAGGTGGCCTCCACATTCACCATCGTGCAATTCATGCATGATTCTTCATGCATCATCTTCAAGCAAAAATTTAAGCAAAATTCCAACAGCATTTTTCCAATATAATACTCCATCTAATATGAAAAAACTCAAAGCTTTTTGTTTCAAGAATCTAGCTTTAGTTTTAGATAAAGAAGGAGGGGTATTTAAATATAAAAGCACATAAACAATGTCAGCATACCAAGGAGAATTTAGAAAGGTTTCTTCAATAAAAGGAGCATCAGATTCTTCTATTTCTTCCAACAAATATACCATATTCATGTCTAATGCTTGGAAGTTAGACTCAGCCATGAGTTTTGCTAATCCTTGCCCTTTAACTAGTTTGGTGGGCCTGATTTCTAAGTCATATTCAAGAATAGTTGCAATCCATTTTCCCCTTTTACCATCAGGGTCTTGATTCAGAATGTCCTTGACAACAGTATGTGGGACAAAAGAAATTATGTGAGAGTGTAAAATATAGACCCTAAAGTCATTTAATGCTTTCACTAATGTTAAGGCTTGTTTCTCCATGATATTATAATTGATAGGAGCGTCTCTTAAGGCCCTACTAAAGAAGGATATTGGTTGTTCCTGCCCCAAATAATTCTTCTGAAGTAGTACTGCAGCTATTGTATGCTCAGATGCAAAAGAAAAGATGTAAAAATCTTTGGTAAAATCTGGACTAATCAGGACTGGTGTTTTAGTAAGAGCTTGTTTGACCAGTTCGAATGATTGTTTAGCTGGTAAAGTCAATTTCACACCCACATCTTTCTTGACCATGTTTGTAATGTTTTTTAATAGCTCAGCAAGGTTGGGAATAAACCTTCTCAAAAATTTTATCTTTCCAATGAAGGATTGCAATTCTTTGAGGCTTCTAGGATGGCTAATTTGCAATATGCCATCTATCCTTGTAGGGTCTATTTTGATTCCTTCTTCTGAAATTATATGACCAAGAAGTTTCCCTTCTTGGACACTACAGAGGGTCTTCTTGGGATTCAGTGATAAGCCAAATTTCCTACACTTCTCAAAAATCTTTCTTAGGTGAATCAAATGCTCTTCATCAGTTTTCGAGAAAACAGTTATGTCATCAAGGTAAATAATTATAAAATAGCCAATATCTTTAGAGAAGGCTATGTCCATGGCCCTTTGGAAGGTGGCCCCTGCATTCATTAATCCGAAAGGCATTTTGACATCCATAAAGGTGCCCCAAGGTGTGGTAAAAGCAGTTTTGATTTGGTCACTTGGGAACACTAACACCTGATTGTAACCTGAGAACCCATCTAATAGGGATATTCTTCTTGAGCCAACTACCCTTTGAAGTATATGGTCCATATTAGATAATGGGTAGTTTTCTTTTAGAGAGGCTCTATTTAAATTTCTGAAGTCAATACAAAGCCTGATTTCCCCTGTTTTCTTTCTAACAGAAACTAAGTTTGATACCCATTCTGAAAATCTAATGGGTACTATGATCCCAGCATTATACATTTTCTCAATTTCTGCCTTAACCAAAGGTAGTAAAAAAGGATTTATTCTCCTTAGTTTTTTCTTGAAAGGCTTTTGATTTTCCTTCAAGGGAATTTTATGCTGGATGATGCTGGTATCATATGATTTTAAGTCTTTGTATTCCCAAGAAAACACATCTTTAAACTCTTTGAAAAGCTCTATGTACTGCAATTTTATGTGGGTTGGGAGGGTGCTGGATAGCTTGATCATCTTGGGTTCTGCTAGATTGCCTATGTTATGTTCTTCTACATTTGTTTCCATAGGCTCCATTCTGGGTTCTTTAGCTACATCGTTGAGATCAAACAGGTGTTCTAGAGGTGTGAGACCTCTTGGGATCTTATCATTTTTGCATTGTAAGACTTCCAAGTCTTCTTGGTCTTCATTGTTCACTACCTCTGCTTCAAATATATTTTCTCAATGATTTATATTAGCAGAATATGTCATTTCAACCTCTGGGATTTGTTCAATATACAAACAGTTTTCTTCATGGCTGGTTTCTAGTGTTGGTATGCTGAAATCATTTTCTGATTTCAAGAAATCATCTATGTGTTTGTCAGATTCAAACACCTGCCAGTGATCTTCGTTATCAGGCACAACAGGTCTGTGTTTCACCTTTATACTGAGTTGTTCATTTATTTCAGGTACTTGGCAATTGCTGGCCATGAAGGCAAGTTCATTTGCTAGATGATTCAGTGCTCTAGGAATGAAAATGAGTTCATATTTTTCGAAATTTTTTAGTAGGTCCAGGGCAGCATTTCGATATTCCCTAAGCCTTGGATTCTTGGCTGAGTATTCTCCTTTGATTTGTTTGATGATAAGTTCAGAATCTCCTAAGATAGATATCCTTTGGGCTTTTAACTGTTTGAGCAATTGTAAACCTAGGAGGAGGGCTTCGTACTCAGCGATGTTGTTAGTGCACAGGAAATATAATTTGTATGAAAAACTCTGATTTGTGTTCTGAATCCAGACACCTACCCCTGGACTAGTTTTATTGCAGGATCCATCGAAATTTACTGTCCAGAGTATGTTTGACTCATTTTCACTTTCTTGTTGCTGTTGATTGTCAATATTTTGAAGTTGATTTGAGGTAAGATTGGATTGTTCTGGTGAATTGATTGGGTCCATGTTTCCTTTACCTTGTTGAGTAATTTCATCTTCATTACACAAGATAAAAGAGTCTAAACTTGATTGAATAGAATAGATTGGAGTGTTGTTTGGTTTGTCCATGTTACTCACCATGTACTTCATGTGGGATTCTCTATATAGTCTTCTGTTTTGGTTAAAAACAGGGATGGTGGCATAAGACATATCCATTTTAAGGCTTCCCTGAAGTTTGGCTCCCCATGATCTTGATAAGAGCATGCCATACTTAGGGGGAATGTCAGCTACAACTACATCCATTACTAGATTCTTGGCGGGGATCTAAGCTAAGTTAACACATAAATCTTTGATTAAACCCAAACATTTGACTCTGCTTGAGTCAAAAGAATACAAATCTTTGTATGGTTTAGTAATTTCTAAGCCTAGACTTTCCATTACTACTTTGGGCATTAGATTGTGTGAAGCTCCAGAATCTAGCATGGCGTTGTGTAGAATTTTATCGTGTATGTTCAAACTAACATAGAAGGGAGGGACTGGTCCTTCTTGATATTTTCCTTCAACCTCTGGTCCAAACAACAACTCAGGCTTGTCACCAGTCAAGTTTAAGGTATCAGTATCACTTCCTAAGTTTAAAACTTTCAAAACTTGGTTTTTGTACACTTCTTGGGTTACTAGTTCAGCTAGGGGGATGGTAATTTTTATCTTAGCAATCTCTCCCTCAAGGTTGAAAGGAATAATTGACTTGTTAATATTTATATATGTTTTTTCAATTGAATTCTTTTGAATAGCTTTGATTCGCTGAACCTTGCTTGAACTAGTGATAGGAATAGTTTTACTAGGACCACTAGCTGAAGTGCTAAGGGTGCTTTGTTCAACATTTGGCTGGATTCCCTTGTCTTTATTTAAATCTGGTTTTTTGGCCGAAATGTTGGTTTTTTCTGCTGTCTTCCTCGGCTGGTTTTCTGCGTTTTTCTTTACAGCAGTGCTAGTATTCTTATCTTTTGGATTTTCTACACTTCCCTTGCTCCTAAGATTATACTGTTTGTGTACCTCCATGATTGCATTTTCAAAACCCAATCTATAGTCATCAGAATCTTCATAGGTGTTTTTATTCTGATTATTAGAGAAGAAACCTTGTTCTTCCTCAGTGAGGAAAACATCATTGCCACTGTCTGATCCAATCAAGTTTACATGTGATTCTTCCAACCTTTCCAACTCCCTGTCTTCCTCATATTGATCTACATAGTTCTGTTGAAAGGGAGGTCTAATTTGTTGGTCACTTTCTTTTTGATTATCTTGATTGTTATCTCTTCTATAATTCTGATTTCTATTTCTGTTTTGATTGTTTTGAAGTGCAGTCTGGTTTTGATTTTCTTGTGCTTTCTTAATTGTGTTCATCTCTTTCATCATTTCTTCCAACATTCTCTCCTTTTTTGAGCTTGAAGTAGAGGGAGGGGATTCCTCTCTGAAAGATACTCTCTTTTTAGTTTTCATTCTTGCTCTCTTTTCTATTAAGTTGACTTCCACAGAAAGAGCACCCCTTTGCATATCTTCAAGAGTTGCAAAATCTCTTTCTCTCAGTGAATAAGTCATGTCAGAGTCAAATCCTTCAGGAAACTTGTTTAAGGCTGAGCCTAGTGGAGGTTTTAGTTCTGGGGAAAGTGCATTATATACACTGTTAAATCTAGTACAATATGCTTGTACACTTTCCCCAGGATTCCTACGGAGATTGTTGTAATCAACAAGGACTTGGAGAGGATTCTTCTTTACTTCCCATTTGTTTAGGAATGTTTGATGGAAGGCTTGGAGATCGTTAATACTACGGGGGGCTAAACCTTTAAACCATTTTCTTACTTCTCCCCCTAAGCTCTGAGAAAATAATCTAAGTTTGACAGAATCATCATCAATTTCATTTCGGTCAAAATAGTCATTCATCTTATCCACATGTTGTGATGCAGTTGTAGCATTGTTAGCATCATATAATGGAATTTTAGACTAATAGTTCTGTGGAAGATTGACTAGTGGTATAGTAAGGGCTAAGGGAGCATACCATGCTGCCATGACATGTGGTGGGGGTGGATTAACAAATGGTGGATTGACAAGAGGGAAAGTGGGATGAGGAGAAGTGGATGGACCAGGAGTAGACTGCTGAGCTGATCTTGGATGAGAGACACCTAGGATGTGAAGAAAATGTAAATCAGGAGGTGTTGTTTCTCTGCTGCCAAGATGTTCACTTGTTTCAGGAGATGATAGTGAAGACTCAGAATCTAGTTGTTCTAACTCACTAAATGACCTAGTCCTAAATGGATTAACCAAGTCAGCTTGTGAGTGTTGTAGAGCTGAAAGTTTTTTAGGAACTGATTTAGCTCTTAGGGGTGATCTGAAAACAATTGATAATTTAATCTTGGGAGACTTCCAGAGGATAATTTCTGGGTCATCAACTATTTTAGGTGGGTTGGGGTCAGGATGGGCTCTAGTGTAGATATTTCTAGAATCCACTATGGTGTGTTTTTAGACCCAAACTAACAAGAAAAGTTCAACCAAGTATGACAATATTTGAGAGGTTAACTGATCTGTTTACACAAATTTTGATCCTACAGTCCTCTAACTGGATTTGGAAAATGTTATAATGGTAAGGGTTCTTTCCAGCGGAGTCTTAAGGTCTGCTCAGGATTGTGGAGTCGCCAGGTGGAAATTTTAGAGTGTTTTCAAAGAGGTACACTGTCCACCACAGTGCTTGTGAAACATCCCTTTTTAAGGATATCCCGAAACACAACAAACTCTAACCAGAGATTGACTGGGAGGGAATTCACCAGATATATCACCTCTAAAAGAGGATGAGATCCAGAGGCTATCTGGCCCTTTCCAGACTCTGTCTAAGAGTACAAGGTAAAACACATCAAAGGTAAGTGATATGTGGGAATGAGTGTTTCACTATAAAGTGGAAGTTTTTAGCTCGTGAGGAGGTAAAAAGTTCTATGGTCCACTACCATGTTTATTATGAAGCCAAACTTGAAATATTTTTGGGTTTTTTCTGAGTTTATTTCGGTTTTATAGGTTAAGAGAGTGTTCTAAGTCTGATTTTGCACTTAGCTAAGGTGTTCAAACAAACAAAGTTTCTCTTATGGCTTGGTAACTGGTTCCTTCAAGGTTTGATAAGGATTAAAAGGAATCCTAAGGGTTACTTAGTTTGTCACTAATTCAATCAAGTCCTATCATGATTGCCATTATGTTAGGCAGTGTTTGAAGAAAGTTACTTATGTTATACTGGACCTAAAGGTTTTAAGAAAGGTTTTGAAACCTCTAATTCTCAGTAGGGTCCCACCGTGATCGCCATTATGTTGGTCTCCCGTGTTTTGACAGTTTGGAAAATAAAAAGACAAGGCAACATCAGAACCAATCTTTAGAGTTCCAGGATCTAGTCCTCCTGTTCTTAGAGAGGGATCTCTCAAATATTTGTTTGCAAAGGTTTATCTTGTTTTCTTTGATTATGGATTTTAGACTAGTTATTAAGTGCAGATGTTTGTTTGGTTGGGTTGAGTTGATACAGCATAATATGAAAGGTCTAGGAAAGATAGACAGAAAGAGGAAATATCTATTTCATTGGGCAATGGAGTCAAAATAAGGTCATGACAAACTCTTCAAGGGATATGGGATATCAAAGGGAAAATCTAACTTGGCCACAGGATCCTTTGTTTTGGAATGAGATGGACATTAATGTTTTGGAAAGAGAAGCTTAATTCTCAACAAAGGGAACTGAAAACATAACTTAACAATAAAGAGATATTTGATAGATAGGGCTAACCATAAATTCCACAAACATTCTTTAAGAAAATAATGACTTCAAGACAACTTTTAAAATGAAATCTAAGATTCGGGGAACTCCCTATTTCCTCAAAGATTTTATTTTAAAGGACTTAGAAAACATAAAAGATTCACTGATAGCTGCATTCATAGAAGAGGGAACACCTAAATAACATCTATGCTTGCAACTATAAAGACCTTCAAAAAAACTATTCAAGCAAGGGCAAAGGGTAAGATCAAAACTGACCTCTTTGATTAACTTAAGACAATGGTACTCCAAAGGGTGACTTCAATAATAGCTTTCAAGTGATGGCAGACAAGTAGGGAGAACCATAAATCATGCTGAAACCAACTATTTGAGCTATCAAGGAAATAAACAAGCATGAAGACTAAAGAGAAGGTTTAAAGCCTCTAAAATACTTCAGCAGAAGAAAACATAAAACAGTGAAGGGTGAACAGGTCTAAGGTGCTTCCAGGAGTCATTTCTTAACCTAAAACTTTCAGCCTACTGTAGTAAGAGATTATGAAACATAATGAAAATAGGAGAAAACATTAAACAGTTAGAATACTTCACCAACAACCAAGCTCATGAATCCAGTGATAGAGCCTTCTCAGGAACAGGGATGCAACAACATCATCAAGACATCCAAGACTTCAATTTGTTTTCAACTTCAACAGACTTGTATATTTATTTCCGAGAGTTTCAATGTTACAACTTGTGATCAAACAACAACCAACAACCAACCAACACTTCACTCATCTCTGCTGTGGTATATATAGAAATATGAGGAGGTGAGATCTGAAAAATATCTCAATTACAATTAATACAGGATTTAAATGGCCCATTGGCCCTTGGGATGCTCAATGAAGAAACAGAAGAGGTGTTCACCGTATTAATTGATTTTCACTCATGATTTTAAGCTGGGTAGGAGTATTTGTTGACCTTTGAGGCACAGGTAGTCCGAAGTAACTCTGCAGATATTCTTTGCATTGAAGGCCCTGGCGGAAGTGACTTCTTTGGCTGTGTCAAGGAAAAAATCTGATCCTGATCAATAAATCCAGCTCCTGATTGAATCCTTTGAGGCACAGGTGGCACTGTGGTGGTTGAGGAATAAATTTGCCTCAGATATGGTGGTGGAGGCATTATGTTTGATAAACACTTTTAGGTTTTCCTTTTAAACTGTGTTTTAGGCTGGGAGATTAGGCTTCTGATGGCCGTCTTAGACGTAATCCCTTCCAATCTGTCCATTAAACTCCCACTCTGATCCATTTATGCTTTATGATACTCTTTTTCTGGGTTTTTTCGATGTTTTCTAGGTTTGACAGGGGCATGCTTTGTCAACGGCTCATGAAACCTTGTTGCCAACACAGTTCTATACCCTGTGGTCGATCTCCTTTGTTAAATCGAAAGAACGGGAGTCGTCACCCTCATTCTTCGAATCTTCTTCAGACATGGCGAAAGAATTTTAAAACCTACAAAATACAAACAAAATTATAAAATCCTGCGTTTATATGGGCAAATCTGCATCGGAGGGCGTGCGGGAGAAACGGGGCGATCGGAACCGTTGATCGCGCTGTGATCAACGATCGGGAGTGATTTGGAAATTCAGCAGAGGAAAAAGGTGGACTGAGTAATGGAATCAGGAAATTGAAGGTGGACCATCGATCTGCAGAGATCGACGGCGGAGACAGATTCTCAGTTGCGCTGGGGCCCGGCTAAACAGTATGCAGCTTGATTAAAGGGCGGGTGACTTCAACGAATGACAGCCATTGGATACGGGGGTCTCGATCTGACGATTATCGTTGATTCCGCTGGGCGGCCTCTGTCCGACGGATAACGCGCGGGCGCAGAGTTTAAGCGGTGGTTTTCAAATAGTACAGAGGACGCGTGTCAAGAGGTGTGTGGAATCGCTGGGCCTCGGGCCAAAACAACCTTTGCCCGAAGAGTGGTGCGGAATAAACCTTGGTTTTGGAAAAAAGCGCGGGGAATGGCGAGGTCCATAGGGCAAGTAGCACTCTGCGCCGTTTGATCTGTGGAGCAGATCGATGGTCGAGATAACTTCATAAATTATTTGGGCGGAAAACCTTAGAAATTAATAAAAACCCGATTTTCATAGTTTACCAAGGTTTTTGGTGTTTTCGGGCGGAGGAATTTCTTTGGAAAGATAAGCGCCTGATGCTTAAAGCAGTTGGTTCTGATGCTCAGTTATATGGATGGAGGGATGCTAGGAACTTGGCCCACGAGGGCTCAAGTCTAATGTATAGGAAATATGCATTTCCTATTGTTTTTTAATGGGTTTTTCAAGGGAAATGAAGGTTTCGATAAGGCTAAGAAGGGGTCTTAGACCTTATGGAATGGATTCTGATGAGGGGGAACAGGGAGAAATATGAAATTGTGGGGTTTTCATGGGAAATTGAGGAATAGAAGAGGAGGTTAGCTTTGAGGGGAAGGAAAGGAAAAAGGGGTTTTAGCAGTAGCACTTCGGCTTTTAGAAATCAGCAGGATTTCTGAGTTCTGAATGGAAACAGTAGTGAATATTAACCAAGGATAGGACATTATCAAAAAGTCTTCAAGTATCAGAAATTTTAATCATGAAATTGTTTCTTGAAGGCTATCCAACATTATTTAGCCACCATCTGATATGACAGAATTTTATGGGTGGCTAATAGTGGCTCCACTTGGGGATGGTGTCCTTTTGAAGGCATCAAGAACTGCAGACTTGTATTTTCTGGGAGGCTGATCAGTTGCTTCATCCATTGGGATGTTTCTTCTGCTTTGAAAGATATTTCTTTGCTCTGGAAACCAATTGTCAATCTTTGGAAAACAATGTAACTCCTATCAACAAAATTTCTACCTACCCAATCCTACTGATCTAACATTTTCTCTTCATCAGAGTGCACTTGGATTGGCAAACTCTCTTACAAAATTTTATTCTTTTGAAAGCATAAAAACTAATCTAACTCTACTCCTTATTTCTTCATGGATCCAGATTAAACAGTTGGATCCATATGATTCTCTACCTAATCTACTTTCTGTTGGGATTAAGCTGTCCAACAGACTTCCATTCTCTAAATTCTATAACATAAATTAAAAAACAGTCAAGTCAAGATTAAGATTTTTAACTTGTTGTGATCTGATGGCATAAAAACAAGCTGCACATAGATTATTATTTGCAGAAAATTAAAATAAAAAAGGAAGGTTTAAGATCTGAAAGATTCTCATCATGGCCTTCTCTTTTCTTCACAGCTCTGTTTTTTTTTTTGTTTGAGCTATCTCTTCTTTGATAACTGATTCAGATTTTGGGAAAATTAGAACCAGTTTTTCTCTTTCATGACTCAGAAAATGAAACAGTTTTGAGTCATCTCTCTTTGCAGACTTTGGTTCAGATTTTGAATTTGTTTGAACCTTTAATTTCTATCCTAATCTATCTACTGATAAGCCAAGATTAAACAGTTTGGCAAACCAAATCCACTACTCTATCAGCAGAAAATTTAAAACTAATTAGTCAAGATTAGGCTGTTTGACTAACTAGAAGTGTGGTTATCAGGAGTGGCATTTAAGCTTGCACACTTTCAGATTTGTTTCTCTTTTTTGGCATGGGGCTTTTCCTTTCTTATTTTCAAAACTTGCCCTCTTTTCTTTTCTTTGTTTTTGTGTTTTTGATTTTTCGTAACTTTGAATGCAATGGTTAGACTATGATATTTACAATGATAAGAACAAAAATGATTTAAAACTTAGGATTCTTGGCAGAAGTAATTCTTGAGCATCTTGCCATTGACAGGACCTCCATACAGGTCTTCTCCATTCATTTCTTTCAAGAAAAATGTATTATGACCCCTCTCAGCATGAATAATATATGGCCCTTTCCACAAGATCTCAAACTTGCCATGTTTCCCCTTCCCTTCTCTCCTTGAATCCCATTTAAGAACAACACTTCCACTCTGGAAGTTGTTTGCCTTAGTCATTTTATCAAATTGCTTCTTCATATTTTCTTGGACTAACTGTGTTCTTTCATAAACTTCTTCTTGGGTCTGTTGCAAATGAATTGTTTGGTTAATCCTCCTCTGCATATCATTTTCTTCAACCTGTACTTCTTGAAGGAGATTCATGACTGGAACTCCTAATGAGGTAGGAAAGATTGCATCCATGCCATAAAATAACTGATAGGGGGACATATTTATTGATTTCTTTGTGGTTAGTCTATCAGCCCATAAGGCATGAACCAGCTTACTGTGCCATGATTTTCTATTTTCTTCCAACAGCTTTTTAATGATATTAATGAGACTCTTGTTGGAGGATTCAGCTAATCCATTCCCTTGGGGATAGTAAGCAGTGGAATGGCCCAAGGTTATATGGTATTTGTGACAGAAATCAACCATCGTTTTGGATTTGAAAGCAGCAACATTGTCTGTTATGATTTTTCTGGGACAACCAAATCTGGATAGGATATGGGTTTCAAGAAACTTGATAATGACAGAGTCATTAGCATTCCTGGTAGGTATAGCTTCTATTCATTTGGTAAAGAAGTCAGTGGCTGTGAGGATCCACTTATGTTGAGCTGAGGAAGATGGATGAATTTCTCCAATGAAGTCCAGCCCCCATTGTTGAAAAGGTGCCTCAACTCTGATAGGATGTAGGGGTAAGGGAAGGAGCTTTCTCTTGCCATCAAAGATTTGACACTTATGGCAAGACATGACCAACTTCTGAGTATCTGGGAAAAGGGTAGGCCAATAGTAACCTTATCTGAGAATTTTGTTTGCTGTGGCCTTCCAGTAGAGGTGGCCTCCACATTCACCATCGTGCAATTCATGCATGATTCTTCCTGCATCATCTTCAAGAAAACATTTAAGCAAAATTCCAACAGCATATTTCCAATATAATACTCCATCTAATATGCAAAAACTCAAAGCTTTTTTTTTCAAGAATCTAGCTTTAGTTTTAGATAAAGAAGGAAGGGTATTTAAATATAAAAGCACATAAACAATGTCAGCATACCAAGGAGAATTTAGAAAGGTTTCTTCAATAAAAGGAGCATCAGATTCTTCTATTTCTTGCAACACATCTACCATATTCATGTCTAATTCTTGGAAGTTAGACTCAGCAATGAGTTTTGCTAATCCTTTCCCTTTTACTAGTTTGGTGGGCCTGATTTCTAATTCATATTCAAGAATAGTTGCAATCCATTTTCCCCTTTTACCATCAGGGTCTTGATTCAGAATCCTTGACAACAGTATGTGGGATAAAAGCAATTATGTGAGAGTGTAAAATATATACTGTAAAGTCCTTTAATGCTTTCACTAATGCTAAGGCTTGTTTCTCCATGATATTATAATTGAGAGGAGCGTCTCTTAAGGCCCTACTAAAGAAGGATATTGGTTGTTCCTGCCCCAAATCATTCTTTTGAAGTAGCACTGCAGCTATTGTATGCTCAGATGCAAAAGAAAAGATGTAAAAATCTTTGGTAAAATCTGGACTAATCAGGACTGGTGTTTGAGTAATAGCTTGTTTGACCAGTTCGAATGATTGTTTAGCTGGTAAAGTCCATTTAACACCCACATCTTTCTTGAGCATGTTTGTAATTTTTTTTAATAGCTCAGAAAGGTTGGGAATAAACCTTCTCAAAAAATTTATCTTTCCAATGAAGGATTGCAATTCTTTGAGGCTTCTAGGATGGCTAATTTGCAATATGCCATCTATCCTTGTAGGGTCTATTTTGATTCCTTCTTCTGAAATTATATGACCAAGAAGTTTCCCTTCTTGGAGACTAAAGAGGGTCTTCTTGGGATTCAGTGATAAGCCAAATTTCCTACACTTCTCAAAAACCTTTCTTAGGTGAATACACGCGGATGAACACAACTCGAACTTTTTAACTTTTTCTAGCTTTTAAACCCATACGCTACTTTAATGAACACAACTCGCGTATACACGCGGATCACCTTAAGTAAACTCGCGTATGCTCAGAGATCTAAATATGCATTTAATTCTTAACTTAGACCATTGCATCATTCATTCATTAGATGTTTAGTACGTAGTAAACAGGTGCAGTAAGAATAGAATAAATCACCACACATAAGAAACACAAAATAACACCAGGATTTAAGGTGGAAACCCAATTCGGGAGAAAACCACCGCTGCTGTCATCTCAATATTCAATATTTATTATATAAATAAAACTTCTTACAATCATGTACTGGCGTAGACTCATACCAGCACGCAGGCACCCACCTGCAGAAGGCTACAACCTTCTCTCGTTTACCAGCCTCTCCTGGAAGGGAGCTACAACCCCCTGCTCTTGTTTACTAGCCTCTCCTGGAAGGGAGCTACTACCCCCTGCTATCCTTTACCAACTACTACTGGAAGGGAGCTACTACCCCCTCACTGAAGGCTTCGACCCTCAGCACCACTGCAGACCACGTTTCATCAATTTTCAAACTGGATCAAACAGCTTCAACACAACCCTTCACTTATCAACAAATATACTTCGCCCAATGCTTCAAATAGAATAGTGAAACCACTGTAACCAGAATATCAGATATAACCCAGACTTCAGAATAGATATGCAGAAACACATTCAACCTTGAGAAATCATTATTTCAGATACCATACGTGCTTTTATTTAATCAGACCTGCGTATACACGCGCTTTCATGAAACGAACCCGCGTATACATTTGTGCATTTCTCAGAAAACCCTAGCTTCCCATACGCGCTTTTATTTCATCAGTTCCGCGTATACACGCACTTTTCATGAAACGAACCTGCGTATAGATCTATAAAAGATAAAATTTGTAGAACATATTAGATCTATGAACTTACCCAGATTTCTTCATCAGATTTGCGCCAGGTCTTCATCACTTCTTTTCAGATCATCCTAGAGATTCATCATTTCTAGATCTAGAGATCTTGAACCTTCATCATATTCATAGGTGCATCATAGATTCAGATCAATTAAGAAAAGAGTTCAACCATGCAGATATACTTCAGAGTGAAGTATTCATTAAAGCCCAGACATTTGCACACACTTGCACTATGATTTCCTTCTCCTTAAATAGAATTAGCCTTTGTCAATACCATGAGTCAAAACCACACCACTTCCAATGCTATTCCTGGACGGGATCAAATAGATAATCCAGCGCTCAATACAATGGGTCAATACCATGGTAATGCCCCCTCGTTTTATAAAAATAGAGCACAAATTGGCATACGTGACTTGGCACGTACCTTTCTGCGTGCATGCGCTACTTCACCTTAACAAACCCGCGTATGCTTTGTAGCATAACTTATTTATCATTATTTTGGCACTTTCTGAATTCCTTTCTTCTGCTACTTCTGAACTGATCTGTAGATACATCAGATTTACATTATTAACAACTCATCAAGTCAGTTTCCATCAAGAACAACTTCATTAAGCAGGTTCCATCAAATTCAACACATTGTATCACATTGCCAACAATTTTATTTCATCAAGTAGGTTACCATCAACTTCATCAAGTAGGTTGCCATCAAGGACAACATATGCCAACAATCTCCCTCTTTGGACTTGATGGCAACCATGATGGTCTTTGATCATCTCAACAGATAGATTCATTGAATATAACCATTATGCAAACACCATGATGCTCTCCCCTTATTAAAACTCCATGTTACTCTCCCCCTTTGACATCAAGGGCAAAGGGCAGATGAAAACCAAAACAAGGTTTTTCTCCTCATGTAGAAAGAAGAGCTCTGTAGATCTGATGTGCACTGAAGTTACCTTGTTCCCCCGGAGTTCATGCTGAATCTTCAAACATATTATTCAATGAAGTACATGACTCTATGACCTTTCCTATCACCAAGGACTCATACTTACAGCAAAGATCCAACCAAGTGGATTTACACATTTTGACTCAACTACCCAACCAAGTGGGTTTACAAATTTGAACAAGTCCTTTACATGACTGAATATTACAATTTACATCATAGGTCACAACCTTTTCATCAAATTACACATAGAATTTTTTATAACCACTATCAAAAAGACCTCAAGAGAGATCAAAATTTAGAATCATCATAATGCCACCAATGCATTATATTCAGCAAGGCTAATGCTCCCCCTGAAACTGTGCATCCAATGCATCCTTTCCATATGACCAAAACTCCTCCTTAGCTTGTGCAACCTGAACACTTTTAACAGCCAATCATCAAGGCATCTTTACCCAAAATCAGAGAATGAAACAGAAATATAAGAGCTGAAACATCATTAGAGATACCATATAGCACTGCAGCTGTGCTGAAGAATTCTGACCCCAAGTAAAATTTGTCAACAACTAACCATACGTGGTTTTCTTTGTATAAACTTGCATATATACGCGACTGTCTTTCAGGAAACCCGCGTATCCAATTTAATCTTCTGAATTTAAGCAGTTTTGATTTTCTGCATGGCAGAGACTACTCCCAGCTTCTGTCTGAGATATTCGAATGCTTCCCTGGGCAGAGGTTTGGTCAGCATATCAGCAACTTGTTCTTTGGAGGGAACATACTCCAAATTCACCTTTTGTTCAAGCACTTGTTCACGTAAGAAGTGATACTTGATGGGCATGTGCTTAGTCTTGGAGTGCATAACAGGATTCTTTGAGATACTGATGGCACTTGTATTATCACATATAATGGAGACAGGAGGTGAACATTTGATTTGAAAGTCTTGTAAGGTTTGCATCATCCAAAGAAGTTGAGTGCAACATGATGCGGCAGCAACATATTCTACTTCTGTTGTAGATAAGGCAATAGATTTTTGCTTCTTACTGAACCAGGATACTAACCGGGGCCCCATATAGAATGCACCACCACTAGTGCTTTTCCGATCATCAACATTTCCAGCCCAATCTGCATTAGTCTAAGCATGAAGAGTAAGATCAACATTCTTTGGATACCATAGTCCAAAGTCTTGAGTTCCTTGTAGATATTTGAATATTCTTTTGACATCCTGAAGGTGAGACTCTTTTGGATTAGCTTGGAATCGTCCAACAATCCCAACTACATGCATAATGTCTTGTCTAGTCCCAGTGAGATAAAGTAGACTTCCTATCATAGCTCTGTATTCTGGTTGATTCACCATGGGAGAATCATCATGCGAACTGAGATTACATCCGGTTATCATTGGTGTACTTACAGGTTTGCACTCTTCCATGCCATACTTCTTCAGAATTTGCTTAAGGTATTTTTCCTGTGATAAGAATATGCCATCTGTAGTTTGATGCACTTGTAAGCCAAGAAAGAATGTTAGTTCCCCAAGTAAATACATTTCAAATTCCTGCTACATAACATAAGCAAATTTCTGACTCATAGATTCTTCATTACTTCCAAAAATGATATCATCAACATATACAACCACAATCAATAGTTTTTCATTTTCAATTTTTGTGTACAAGTTGCTATCAGCAAATCCCTTTGAAAATCCTTGTTGATGAAGATATTTGTCAAGACGATAATACCATGCCCTTGGAGCTTGTTTGAGACCATATAGAGCCTTTTTAAGTCTATAAACAAGATTTTCATCATTTCCCAAGATGAAGCCTTTTGGTTGTTCTATATAAACTTCTTCTTCTAGATCACCATTGAGAAATGCAGATTTAACATCCATTTGATAAACTTTGATTTGTTGAAAACTCGAAAAAGCAAGAAACATTCTTATGGCTTCAAGTCTAGCTACAGGAGAAAAAGTTTCTTCAAAGTCTATACCTTATTGTTGAGTATACCCCTTGCAAACAAGTCTAGCTTTATTTCTTACAACAACCCCATTCTCATTTAACTTGTTTTTGAATATCCATTTAGTTCCAATGACATTTTTGTTATGAGGTCTTGGCACTAATTCCCAAGTGTGATTCTTTTCAATTTGATCAAGCTCTTCATTCATGGCTTGAACCCAACATGCATCTTTGCTAGCTTGATTGACATTGTGTGGTTCAATAGTGGATAGAAATGCCAGATAGCTACAAGATCCCACAAGAGTCCTTCTTGTTTGTACACCTGATCCCTTATCTCCCAAAATTTGAGATTCTGGATGATTCTTTTGAACATATCTGGATGGAGCTTTTTCAGATAAATCATCTTCGGGTTCTTCATTGGGTTCACTGTCTATATCATTGCTATTTGATGTAAAAGGAAATAAGTCACCGTCATCTTCATTTGTTGTTTGTTTTTCTTCTTTTGGGGCTGCAGGAGACTCATCAATAACAACATCAATACATTCAACAATCTTCCGAAGTCTTTTATTGTAGCATTTATAGGCTCTACTCGTAGAGGAGTAACCAAGAAGTATTCCTTCATCTGCTCTAGGTTCAAACTTGCCAAGTTTTTCATCATTATTTTTGATAAAGCATTTACTTCCAAAAACTCTAAAATTCTTCACAGAGGGAGAATTACCATACCAGAGTTCATATGGATTTTTGTCACTATTTACATGAACATGTGCCTTGTTGAGAATGTTTACCGCTGTATGTGCTGCTTCTCCCCAAAATGTGTCAGGTGTTCCAGAATCATCAAACATAGCTCTAGCCATTTGTTGAACTGTTCTATTCATTCTTTCTACTACGCCATTTTGTTGTGGAGTGCCAGCTACAGAGAACTATCTTTTTATGCCATGTTGTTCACAAAATTCAAGGAATTCATCTGAAGTATATTCTCCTCCTCGATCAGATCTAAGACATTTGATTTTTAGATCTAATTCATTTTCAACCAGAGCCTTGAAGATCTGAAATTTCTCAAATGCTTCATATTTGTGTTTAAGCAACCCAATCCAACACATTCTAGAGAAATCATCAATAAATTATATATAGTATTGTTCACCACGAGGTGAATTTTTCCTCATAGGTCCACATATGTCAGTATGAATGAGTTCAAGAGGCCTACTTGATGATCCTTCCTTGGCATTAAATTGCACTCTGGTCTACTTGCCGAATTGGCAAGATTTGCATATGATACTTTCAGGTAGAGTAATAGCGGGAAGACCACGAACAGCATTAAGTCTGCTTGATTTGTTGATTTGAGAGAAGCTTAGATGCCCCAACCTTTTATGCCATAGACAGTTTTCTGAAGATTTACTCAAGTAACATTGTTCTTTGTAGTTCTTCAATACATACAGGTTGCTTGGAGTTCTTTTTCCTTTTATAATTGTTTTACCTATATCAAGATCACGAACCACACATTATTTTGAAATAAAGACAACTTCAATTCCTTGATCACACATTTGACTTACACTTAACAAGTTATGCCTTAAACCATCCACATACATGACATCATTAGCCTTCACCTTTTTTTTTAGAAACAAAGACCCTTTTCCTTTAATTACAGCAGGAGTATCATTTCCAAATGTAACTTTCTTTTCCTTTTCTAGAGCACTATATGCAAGAAGTTTGTTTTTGTCACCTGTCATGTGTCTTGAGCATCCACTATCAATGTACCATTGATTTTCTTCACCTTCTGCAAATAACACTATGCCACAATTTTCAACCTGTAATTCCTTCTTTTTCCATACTTTGAACTTGAAGAAAAATGCTCTCTTGGTTGAACTTTGCTCCTGCATTCAGATTCTTCATGCCCAAAGTTATTGCAATAAGCACACTCAACTTCATTTAGAAGAGGAGAAAATTTGTTATAGGTATTCTTCTCAAATTCAATCCTTTTCTTTCTTGCTTCTCTAGTCATGATGGTTTTATATTCAACACATTGAACAACTTTATGACCAAAATTGTGACATGAGAAACATTGTCCATTGAAGAACAAATTTCTGCGATCATGAAATCTTCTACTTGGATTTACCTGTTGATTGGTGTTTATTTGAGAGATATTCCTGTTAGTGTTCTTTGAATTGAGATGATCATTCTTTACCTGTAATGATTCTTTATTCCCTTGCTGAGTGGCAGAATTTTGTAAACCAGCTGTAGCTGCTTTTAGATAATTTGGTGCTGAAGCCTGAGAAGACTCTCCGGTATATCCAAGACCTTTCTTTATAAGAGGAGAACGTTGTACCTTGATAATCTCATCTAAGGTTTCAGATCCTTTAGCAAATCTAAGATTCAGAGTCTTTACTTTCTCAAAATCTTTTCTTAGACTTACCACTTCACATTATAATTTCTCAATGTGTTTCTTTGCTCCTTCAACCTACTTTTCCAGAGTCTCTATGGTTATTTTTCTTTCTTCTAAGAGTATTTTACTTTCTTCTAAGCGTATTTTTAGTTGATTTTTTTCTTTAAGAAAGTCATTGTCCTCTAGAGCATCCACAAAAGTATCATTTTCTTCTCTAGATTCAAATGCCATGAGAAGTCTAAGATCTTGTTCACATTCTTCCTCACTATCAGATAACCCATCACTGTCTTCATGAGTATAGTAACTTTTTCTAGTGTTAAACCGATTCTTATTCCTTCTTGCTACTTCCTTCCCTTTTGCAGGTGTTTCTTTATGAGGACACTTAGCAGCATAATGACCAATTCTTCCACACTCAAAACATTTGAAAGGAAGCTTACCTCTAAATCGTCCTGTGCCAAGTTGAAGTTTCTTTACAAAATTTGCCTCATCTTCTTCTGAGATATATCCTAATCCTTCTGCTTCTTGTACTTCTTTCCCTTTAGTAGAAGCTCTCAAGACAACCTCTTTGACTTCATATGGTCCTCCTCTTCTCATTTCATATGCGGTTAGTATGCCATGAAGTTGTACCACAATAAGATTTTGAAGATCCTGTTTTTCTTCAAGAGCAGAAACTTTTGACTCAAATTTTGTTGTTAGCGATATTAAAATTTTCTCAACCAAAGTAGATTCGGTTATTGTTTCTCCCAGATTTCTCATATGATTTACAACATCATCAACACGTAAAAAGAAACTGGCAATACTCTCATCACTATGCATCTTTAAATTTTCATATTCAATTCTGAGAGTTTGGAGTTTTGCACTTTTTACCTTTGCATCACCTTCATAACTTAGAATGATTTTGTCCCACATTTCCTTTGTTGTATTTAGCTGCATAACTTTGAAAAATTTAGATTCAGTCAGACTTCCCGTTATAGCATTGACCGCCTTTGCATTTGATTCATAATTCTTCTTTTCAGTTGGATCTGTTGGTATTGTAGCTGGATATTGATATCCTTGTTGAAAAATGGCCCATACATCTGTTCCCATAGACTGAAGATAGGATCTCATCCTTGTTTTCCAGAAGATTAAATTGCTTCCATTAAAGAGTGGAGGCTTGATAGATGTTGTTCCATCTTGCTTGATCTTCCTTCTAGTGGCTAAGCTTTTTCAGAAGGACCTGCTCTGATACAATTTGTTGGGAAAAATACTGAGAGGGGGCGTGAATCAGTATTTAGTGTTGACTGAAAAACTTTTTAACTTTTTCTAGCTTTTAAACCCATACGCTACTTTAATGAACACAACTCGCGTATACACGCGGATTTCCTTAAGTAAACTCGCGTATGCTCAGAGATCTAATATGCATTTAATTCTTAACTTAGATCATTGCATCATTCATTCATCAAATGTTTAGTACGCAGTAAACAGGTGCAGTAAGAACATAATAAATCACCACACATAAGAAACACACAAGAACACCAAGATTTAAGGTGGAAACCCAATTCGGGAGAAAACCACCGCTGTCGTCGTCTCAGTTTCAATATTTATTATATAAAGAAAACTTCTTACAATCATGTACTGGCGCAGACTCATACCAGCACGCAGGCACCCACCTGCAGAAGGCTACAACCTTCTCTCATTTACCAGCCTCTCCTAGAAGGGAGATATAACCCCCTGTTCTCGTTTACCAGCCTCTCCTAGAAGGGAGCTACTACCCCCTGCTATAGTTTACCAGCTACCACTGGAAGGGAGCTACTACCCCCTCACTGAAGGCTTCGACCCTCAGCACCACTGCAGACCACGTTTCATCAATTTTCAAACTGGATCAAATAGCTTCAACACAACCCTTCACTTATCAACAAATATACTTCGCCCAATGCTTCAAACAGAACAGTGAAACCACTGTAACCAGAATATCAGAGATAACCCAGACTTCAGAATAGATATGCAGAAACACATTCAACCTTGAGCAATCATTAATTCAGATACCATACGTGCTTTTATTTAATCAAACCCGCGTATACACGCGCTTTTCATGAAACAAACCCGCGTATACATCTGTGCATTTTTCAGAAAACCCTAACTTCCCATACGCGCTTTTATTTCATCAGTTCCGCGTATACACGCACTTTTCATGAAATGAACCTATGTATAGATCTATAAAAGATAAAATTTGCAGAATAGATCAGATCTATGAACTTACCCAGATTTCTTCATCAGATTTGCACCAGGTCTTCATCACTTCTTTTCAGATCATCCTAGAGATTCATCATTTCTAGATGTAGAGATCTTGAACCTTCATCATATTCATAGGTGCATCATAGATTCAGATCAATTAAGAACAAAGTTCAACCATGCAGATATACTTCAGAGTGAAGTATTCATTAAATCCCAGACATTTGCACACACTTGCACTATGATTTCCTTCTCCTTAAATAGAATTAGCCTTTGTCAATACCATGAGTCAAAACCACACTACTTCCGATGGTATTCCTGGACGGGATCAAATAGATAATCCAGCGCTCAATACAATGGGTCAATACCATGGTAATGCCCCCTGGTTTTATAAAAATAGAGCGCAAATTGGCATACGTGACTTGGCACGTACCTTTCCGCATGCATACGCTACTTCACCTTAACAAACCCACGTATGCTTTGTAGAATAAATTATTTATCATTATTTTGGCACTTTTTGAATTCCTTTCTTCTGCTACTTCTCAATTGATCTATAGATACATCAGATTTACATTATTAACAACTCATCAAGTCAGTTTCCATCAAGAACAACTTCATTAAGCAGGTTCCATCAAAGTCAACACATTGTATTACATTGCCAACAATCTCCCCTTTAACTCATCAAGTAGGTTTTCATCAACTTTATCAAGTAGGTTGCCAACAAGGACAACATATGGCCAAAAACAACATCTCAATAAAGATATGTCTAAGATCTCGGTAATAGTCCACAAGGATGGGAAAAATACACAATTTTAATATGAGAGCGATCCGTCTAATATCCCCGAGGAATAGTTCTAGCAAGGATGGGAAAATAGTTACAACCATTATAGCACATTCTCAATAACATATGCATTAAATAATCGAAATAGTTCAACTATCTTAAGACATGTGAAAAGCTACATGGAATATAAACATTCCGTTGAATAGTCTTACAAACATTCATAAGTCATGCATGAGGAACATGTTGGCCTTGAAAGGATTTTGTTATGAAGTAAAAGTTCTCAGACACATATGGGTAATGAACATCACTAGCTCCAATAGTGGAGTGTTGGATCCACTCCTTTCTCTCCATAAAAGAACCATATAATCATTTTCATAGTTTTGTTGGTGGGAGCAAGGTGAAAAGTCATATGCTCATACAATGAGGGGGTATATAACCAAGGGTGACTTTTTGACTAACCTCGTGATATTTTACTTCCCATGACTCTGCCAACTTACATGACTTTTTATATTCATGTCCTTTGACTTTACCTTGCAGTTATATTTGATTACAATGGACATGATATTAAATATGATAAAGTAACATGACTACTCATGACATGACATGACATGACACTACTAACATGAATTCAAAGCATGAAATGAAATGTGAACCAATATCATTGCTAGGATTTGAATGTATTCATTAAAATATATTCATCTTCACTCCTCAACATGCCTTGAGGATATTTAGCCTTTAATGATCTCAAGTCTTGGAAAGTGGTTGCAACCAGTGTCCTTTCACTTTCTTCTCGACCAATAATCTTGTGTTGAGATGCAACAGTGTCTTTGAGCATGATTTTCCTTCCTTCCTTCCCGTCATTTCTCAATGACTTGATAGCAACATGTTCCTGCATTCACTCATGACGGACGAAATCAATCCGAAAACACCTAGCCAGTGACGCTGCTTGATCCATGAACCGAGCCCGCGAGATGTGACAGCTGGAAAAGAGGCTCAGAACTAGCTAGCTACATAGTTCAGTAGTTGCGAGGGTTTGAGCATTGAAACTGGTTACAATGTGTAGTTTAGGCTGACTAGGGGAGATTGTGTGCCTAGCCGTCGAGGATAAGTAGCTGGAATGAGAGTTGGGAAAGCTGTCTGCTTAGTTCAAAGAGATCAAGGAGTCTTAGGTGACCGTGTGCGTGCAAATATCTAAGGCTTTGGGATGCTGTGTCTTGAAGTTTCAAAGTATGTATTTTAAGTTGGGCTAGAGGCCTCAACCGCACAATTCGTATACTGTTGCTGTGTCAGACCCAAATTACGCAATGGGGCTTGTTTCTTGGAGGCTAGCAATTATGCACCGCACAATTCCAAGTAGCAATTTCATAGCTAGAGGAATGATACTATGCAATGTGTAGCCCAGTGAGAGGCCTGTGAGAGGCTAAGTTGCTTGGTCATGCAGTTTTCTAGAAAACACTGTGTGTGATTGTGAGATTGATGTGAACATCGATGGATTTTTACTATGATCATACACTCAACATACTTGTTGAATCAAAATATATAGCTCATATGAGACATACAAAAGTTTTCCTCTCGTGTTACATCTTTACACTGTCATATACAAGTTGGACATTGAAGATACTTACGACGATTAGACACTTGTGCAACTGCAGTTTCAGCAACTTTGGAAATGAGTGCGATGGATACCTAAATTGTTTAAAAAATCATTTACACAAATATGGACTCTGAAATCACTATAACAATATTATCAATCTACTTCAGTAAACTACAGTAAAAATACATTTTTCTATCTGCAAACGGATCACAACTCTTTAAGAAAAGCAATGAAATGAAATACAAGGTTTGTGATGCCTATAAAAAATACTAAGGAAGGCTCTTAAATTTGGTATAGGACAAAATTTTGGAGGGTTTGTAGTGGATACAACACTAAGAAATCTATTTCCACATCGTTAGCATAGATCCCATCATATTAGTATGACTAGTAGTAGGATTACGTGTTGATTAATTGAACTAGCTTACTAAGGATTGTTCAATAAAAAGTCCAGGGTTTTAACTCTAACATGGTATACTTTATTTTAATGGAGGAAATCCTCCACTCAACAATATTGGTGGATATAAATTTTTCCCCTTTTGATACCCCATAATGTGTGAAAGAACATGCATAGGGCCTCAAGAAGACGGGGATTTATTGCCAAAATATCTAAAAATAAGGGAAGAAATTAGTCCTCTAGTTTTTCCAAACACCGAAAAATGGATGTTACTAGTAAACACACTAGAATATGAAAAATGTTCCATCCATTTGTCTTTTACATCTTGAAAGGGTCTACCCAATTAAGAAACCAAAAAATAGGAAAATGACCTACTTACTGATGAACTATATGGAGTATAGATATCTCCTTCCAAATGTTCTGAAGATGATTTGTTGAAATATTGACTTCTCCTAACTTGAACTAGAAGGAAAGAATAAGTCAAAGGAATAGTAGGAATCACAAATATATGACATTCCAAAAGAGAAGGATTTCCTCTAGCTTAATAAGTGGAGGGTTGGGATAATCCCCATGCAACATTCAAACCATAGATAAACAATAGAAATTAACCTAAGAAGTTAGGACAAGAGGAATGACCCTTGCCACAATATGGTTGGAGAGGAAGTTTGAAATTTCTATCTTAGAGGCATTACCAGTAGAGCTCATATTAGACTCCATATAAAGAAGGTCATAAAGAAGATTTGGATTTGATGTAGACCCCACAAATAGAAAAAATAGTGTTATTATACCTATTAAGAAACTTATTATTTATGCCAATAGTGTTTGGATATCAATAATTTTAATGGTTAATATCATCAAGTGAAGTATGTGTTGCCTAGAGATAGGGATATAACCATCTATATCACAATATAGCCTTCATATTTAAGCTCTTATCACTTTATTTCTCCTCCAAAATGAGGGTTCACTATACTGAGCTGAGTTGAATGAGTTATGGACATGGACTAGACTTGCTTCAGTTTACACCTTGAAACAAGGAGCCCACCCTTTCAAGAGAAAAGGACATGGCCCTTACATAAAAAAATTGCAGTGTTCTATGAGAGCCACTGAATCAAAGACCGAAAATGTGATTATTTAGACCCTTTAAGGTATTCTGTGAGACAAAGAGCACACTTACTTTAAAAAAATACCTAAAGATAATAAAATTCAAAATGCTCTTCTCAGATTTTTGAGGTTAGGTTAATGAAATTGAGAACAAAATAAAGAAGATTGGGAAAAGGTCATACTAGAGGAAATATTGGACAGATTTAGACCCAAGAACGTACTAATGAAGATTTGAGAAATATCTATACTAGCCTCGTCATGTAGCATTTACAAGTCCAGCACTCCTCTCTAGCCTTACAGAAACCTTTAGGAACACTATAAAATCGATGCAATTTCTATCTTAGAAATTGTATGTATCTCCCCTTTACATTCACCTAGATGAACCCCAGGATAGAATCAAGGATGAAAATTGTACTTGAAGGTACCAAAGAAGCACTCAGTGTTAGAACCATGCATGTAGGAAAGATAAATAAGTCATAACTCATTGGGGAAATCACAGAGACCAAATCAATAGGTTTCCATATGCAAAATAATCCAGCTAACATCTAAATAAGCTTGAGTGGGGGCATTTCCTTCACTTACCTGAATACGACCTAGTTCTTAACTCCATTTTTAAAGGATATTCTTAGCAATACCTATATGATATTATAATTTTACCACCTGCATGAATAACACTAAGGTTATGTTTTGGCCCTTCAAGAGTCTACTCTCCGATCATGCTTGAATGCCCTACAACTTTGATTGAATATTGGTCTTCTCATAACCCAAATGTCTAGTTGTTTTAGATTGAAATGTTTATTTTATTAGGTTGTTGATCACTCAAGATGCATTTATGCAACTAGCGTAGAAATGATTTTATCATGTATTTAGCTAGTAACAATTTATAAGTAACTTGAAATAAAGTTTTTTATATTCTTCAATAGGTGAAGAGTAAAAATAGTTACAGTCAATTTTTTCTACTCTTTTCTAACTTTCAACAATGCAATTATCGACATTTTTGTTTTTCTTTTTTTCAGATACAATTCCCTCAATATAAAAATTATATCTTCATAAAACAAAACTAATCTAACCTAAATATGTACTTGCTTAATTTTATTATTATAAAGCATCAAAAGACACAGATTTCATTTCACTTTTCTCAATGTAAATGCAGAGAAGAAGGAATTATAGTGAGCAAGCAGAAGACGCTTTTTTTTTTAACTTTCAATGCAAATAATTCAAAATCATCAACTAAAAATGTTTAAAAAAACATTTTTTTATTTTTATTTTTATTTTTCTTGATTTCAAACTTAAAAAATCTTCAGAACTTATAACCAACATAACCTAGAAATAGGAAAACTCTTTAGAAGAGATCACAATTCTCAGATAAAGTCAAGTTATTTTTCAAAACGGTGAAAATTTTCACTAAGACATAGACAGTCCTCATGAAGGGAAACACATATAAGCTCGACTCTAATAAGAGAAACAATGAATATGAAGGAATAGAACCTTTAGGTCTAAAATAAGTCTCCTAAGGTAGTGTTCAATAAATAATAGTTAAAAACAAGAGTTATGAATTTTAAGAAAAAGACAAAAAAATAATAAAATTATTGTGTTTTACTTATCAGAGACACCTATTGGATGGAATTAGTCTCATGTAGCAAATACCCATTTATAAATACCTTGAATGTATCTACATCAAACCTTTTTTTTTCTTTTTTTCTAAAAAAGACTAATCTATTGCTGCATCATATGTTACAAAATGAGGTCACAATCAAGAGAAGTAAGAAAATGCAAGAAGGAAATGATAAAATATCAACCTCTACTTCGAGAAGTAATCATGAAAACAAAAGAAAAGAGTCGTGAAGCGTAACAAGGGAAACAAAATAAGATGTATTACCAGAATCTACCTAGAATGGGTCGAATCCCTCCATGCAAAATTTTTTCTTCCTTTTTTGTTGACTTTGACCCATCTTAGCTCGGTGTGGATGGGTGAGAACCACAGAATATTGTTGAATGTGGGAGGAGTCTCCTTATCCGTATCGGAGGAGGACTCATGAGTGCATTTTTTTGAGAGTATATCGTCATGATCGAGGGGCACCTCGTGGTCATAAGAGAGGAAGTAGGTCTTTGTCGCTTTGCATGCTCCATTTTTGCACACCTTCTCATCTCGAGCTCATGAATCTAATGTCATCCATGGGGGAGGATCACATGGTATCCATCTTTGGATTTTGACGGAAATTTATTTTCTTCTGGCAAGGAATGCGGAGTTTTGAAGGTGCCATGTTTGGTGATAATGGCGCAATGTATGCGTTGTTCTTTGCTATTCCGGTAGTCTATGTGTTGATGTGAAATCACCAATATTGAGATTAATTTGGATCTGGTCATACGCTTACTTATGTCTATTTCAGCACATATTCTCGTCGTATGTGTATATTCCTCGTTCCTCCCTAATGGGATCTCGTTATCATAAAGTGGCCAAGGTGTTTTGGCCCTTGGAAGACAAAAGTGCCATAAATGGGTAGGTAAATTGGGAAGCTTGACCTGTGCATGAATCTTGTGATGAATGTCGTAGAGGGGGTCAAATTTTGGGAACCAGGGTGAGGAATAGCCTCACTTGCCTCAAAACTACCTGGACCTTATGTTAAGGCCTTTTTTGATAATATTTTCTCGAGATTGAACACTACTGTGAAGAAACCCTTCGAGAAGTCATTATGTCCAGAAGTTGTTGGTCCAATCAAGTATGAATCCACTGGTAGAGATCCATTGTAGCGAGGCCAAAGTCTATTGAATCTGCTGCATGATATGCACCGCATATTTTTGAAGCCGATCTTCAAGACTCGGATGGAAATCTCAAGGGAACTTCCCATTTATTTAACCGAAAAGGCTTGAGGGCCTTAGGGGTCGAGCAGATTTCTTGGGTTGTGTAATATAACACTGTCAATCAGTGCGGAAGGCTCCCTCGCAGGTGACGGAGTTCCACGGGCCTGGTGCATCATTCGCATGGTCGTCGGGACCCTCCCCGGCGAGGAGGAGCCGCCCCCAAGTCCGGCCGCGTGATTGCGCCTTCCGGCAAGGGAGCCCAAACTGGGTATTCCATGTTTCTTCGCTTGGCTACTCGTGTGATCATCAGCTCAGCAAACCGAGTGAATCAAGGCCAATGTCCTCCGGACGCCATGATCCACAAAAGGCGTGAGGCCCGACAACGACGGAGGGATGGGGATCGACTGCAGGGCACTAGGGTTCATATTCTCTTCAAACTTGTTGTCGACCTAGTTCCTGGCTATTGAACTCTTTCGACAACCCACATCAAACTTGAAAATACATGAAAAATGTTAAACATGAAAGGCCTCCAAGGAAGGTGTTCATAAAACTTTTTTCATAGGTTTTGTTTCCGTGATGGAATGAACATTGCAGTGAAATTCATAAATGAGTAATATCTCATATCCATGCTACATAGTGTACGCATTCCTTTTGGGAAATGAATGCGATTCTTTTCCAAATTTCATATATGGTATCAATAATGGGAATTTATAATCCAAGTCGTAGTTGCAAATAGAGGAGCGCAAGAAGATAAATGTTTGGGGAAGTATATAAAATAAGAGGATAAATGCAAAGTTATACAAGGTTGAATAAGACAAGATTATTTAAAGAACAACAATTTAGTGTAAAGCAAATGAAGAACCGAAAAATAAGCTCAAAGGATTTATCCCAAAATAACTTCGACAAATGGAGAGAGATTCAAGAAAAGAAAGGAAGAAAATTAAACTCGCTAAGAATAGCTGAAGAAAGAAGAAAAAGAAGTAGATGATATTTAAAAGAATGAAAAGGAAAATACGGGAGTTAGAAAAAAATAAAGGAAGGTTGAAACTAATAAAATAAGAAATAATTAGAAGAATAGTATCAAAAGAGAAGAAGAAGAGAAAAGGAAAACCATAAGAGTAGAATAAGGAAGTAGAGGATTTTCTTAAGAAGGAAAGAGGAGGAGAAGAAAAGACAGAGTAGGATAAATAAAAACATCAGTCATAACAATTATCAACCTATCAATTAGAGTAATTTCAACCACACTTTAAACAGAAATGGATTTAACTCAAGAGGAGGAGGAGGGAAATGTACATAATCAATGTGCTGAATTAAAACCCTCTTGCAATAAAAATCCTTACCAAGGAAGCTATGAAAGATAATGATACTAATGAGGTTAAAGGAGCACTACAACAAAAAATACTTATCAAAAGGATGAAATTACATCACCAATGTCTAATGAGACCCCAAGTTCCTATCTTCCGAACCTCTTCTAAAGAGATTACAAGACCTTAAACACTAAATAAATATTTGGGATCGTAGAAAATAAAAATACTAGCTTCTACACATGAGAAAGTTTAAAAAAAAGGCGCAAGCATCGGGACAAAGGTAAAGAACATATGACAACATTTCAATACTCTCAAGAAAGCTGAAAACACATTTTCATGGGGTGTATTAGTTTTAATCTTCCTCCGAAGAGATATATAAAATGAAGCCCAGTGATGCTTATGATCAGGGGAGGAAATAAATTGTTCTAGAGGACTTAAAGGAAACAAAAAAATAAATGAAGAAGGGTGCATTGTATTCCAGTGAAGAGGCCCTATTGATGTGAAAAGGGATAGGGTGGAGAGATGATATCTTGCAAGGTTGCAGTTTTCATACAAAACTAAAGAAAAGGATAAATACATGAAGTGATATACAAAAATGGTATCACTTATTAACTAACTGAATACTATAAATAACCAAAAGGTACAAAGGGTGTCTCTAAATTTGTAGAAGATTTTTTTTCAAGAAGACACCTGTGATGATCAATTCAGGGATACATTTTTTCAAAATATGATCAACTTCCAAGAAGAGAAAATACAACTTTTAATGGTACAAAAATAAATTCTTCATAATGGAGAGAAAACGTGTCAAGGTTTTAAACTAGATTGCATTTATTAACAAAATTAAAAAGGTATAAGGTGAGGGAAAATAACACAATATTAAGATGTTTCATTGTGATTATATAACTAGATGTGCTCTATAAACAATATTAGATGAATATTGCTAATGATTTTAGGTTTATATGTGAGAAATATAGTCCACATGCTGTGGTATATTAAGTAAAACGAATAAGAAAATGGTCAACCTCTAGTTTCCAACTTTCAGTCACCAAAGGATTTTCAAATGATTGAAGAGGTGTCAATGGAATTCTAACAAATATTTAAAAAACATAAAATGTGATTTTCTGGTAGATAGTGATAATTGAATATGGCCAGGTAGAAGTTTTTGGTTTCTTCAAAGTCACAATGGATAATAGGATGGAGTAGATGGCATCGAAATAGAAAATTACGCTCATTGCTAAAAGAAAAGAAGGAAACTCCTACTATCTAGAAGGATTAGTACAAGTTTCTTGCGTAATGTCTCTGATGATTTGTTTTCATAAAGGGTTCCTATGACAGAGAATACACACCTCATGACAAAATTAAACAGAGCCATCTCATTCTGTGGCATGGTTTCAGGTTATTGTCAATTTTGCACATATAGTAGGTTTTTAATTTTTAGTCGTGGAATATGTAATAAAAGAGAGGTGAAGACCTCTTCAAGAGGTATTTGGATAATAGAAGAAGCTCTTATATATTGTCATTGGGTATTATTTTGAAGTATAATTAACCTTCAGAGGTGATTTACCAAGTCTTTAAGGCTAATTCTCTCTTTCTATTATGGATTGTTATGACAAAAAATTAATATGTTAGGTGATTATAGTAAGGATTTCAAAATATTTAAGATTATTCTTTATGAACGAATGAATTATATAATTTTTAGTGAAAAACAAAGTAAAGCTCAATATGGAGCCTCGCTTAAATTTCACATTCCCGAATCTATTTTGAATAGACACTCTTCAGCCCTATTCACAGATCATCTTATAATCACGATGATATATATACACACACACACAAACACACACACACACACACAACGCCCGCCATACAAATCAACCCTTTTTATTCACTCATTTTAATAGTGGCACAACTAAAAGCTCTTATTTTATACAATCAATGTGTATATGAGTTTGTGATCTTCCTTAGATCCTCTTTACTCCATCGTGAAACCTTGCCCCATAAGAAAGAACATAAATGGTCAAGTCTCCTCGAATTTCCATTTCCCATTTGTTCTTCCATCCATCGGGATAAGTCTTCCTTTTCAGCTAGCCCACTTCCTGCAATCGGCTCCTTGAAGAAGTTTGAAATTGTTCATCGCAAGGTTGGACCACAAGGCCCAAGTAAGCCTATTAATCAAGCTTGAATCCATGGAAGATGTATCTACCAACACTACCAGGTAGAGACCTTTGAGTGGGTCCACTTCACCATGTGACCCAAATAATTTAAGCCTAAAACTTTATTCATTTGTACATTAACTAAGGTCCCATTGAAAAATCCTCTTATCCGCTTTAAATAGCTCGACACCATAAGAAATTTTTATGAAACCTTCCATGGTGGAAACCTTCCGGGAGAGATCCATTTTCTATATTTTGTATACAAATATAAGCTGGCTTTCGCAATAGTTTGTCTCGTCAACAAGTGGACAATAAAAATCATATAATTCTCAAATCTACCCTTGCATTAAAATGAACAAAAACTCAAGGCTACATCAAACCATGCTCACCGTAGCTAGCCCCACGAGGACAGAGAGGTGCCCCTCCGTCAGTTCCGAGAGAATAAGCAAGTAGGATGCTAGATGACTTACAACAGGAAATGATTTCAGGCTAGTAAAGAGATAATGTTTGATTTTTGTTTTTGGGTTTTCGCTCGGGAGTAATGGGAAAACAAATTTTGGGTCCGGGGATAAGGTCAGACCTTTGCAGAGTTCAAGCTGGGGCGAGGTAGGTGATGATCTTGATGCTTTAAAATTGGATATATGGATAGATTAGATCGACGAGGAGCTGAAGAGGGCAAAGAAGAACTTGGATCCTCTCCAAACAGCTGAAAACATATAGAACTAACTGAATTCAAAGGCCAAGCACTGTAAACAATGGATTCAACCTTAATCACTCATTCAACTTAGTTCGGAAGCATAATGAAAGGATGGCATACATTAAACATGAAGAAACTTACAGTAAACAAAGAAGAAACACCATCAAGAACAGAACACCACAAGGATCCCAACAAGTGCCGCAAAACCCCTGATCTTTCCTTAGCCAAAATATGAAAAATATGTACAATGGTATCAAAAGTATCCCAAGAGTCCAACCCGTAGAATGCCTCAGAAATTACAATATATAGATCACTCTAACCCCTTTCCCCACCTCTAGGGGTCGAATTCCCTCTTCAGGGATCAGTTTCAACCAATTCTAATCATGGAACTACAATCTAGGCAGCTAACCACTTGCCTCTAAAAGAGTGGAAACTGATCCATTACATGATTTTTACTCATTTGAGAGTGAATCTTCTAGAAGAGATAAAAACAAGCCAAAGTTACATATCAAACATGAATTTACATCATAAAAACCCAAAAATTCTATCCATAAGCAAAACTGGTCCATAATAGGCGAAATACTGAGCTGGCAGCTGAAAATTCAGAAACATTTCTAGGTGGGTCGCTCTTGAACTGCGTGGGTCGCTCATGTTCCAGGCTGATTTTGAGGTAGCTCCCGACATCCAAATTGAGCTCATGATAGCTCGTTGGAAAGCCCTGGATGTCTAATTTCCAACCCAAGTGGAATTTATGAATTTGGAGTTGATTTGACCCTCCAAAACCTCATTCTCCCAGAGGTACTCCCTGCTGGTGCAAAAGGTGGCAGCAAGGTGGTTTTCATGGTGTTTTTGAGATTTTTGACCATCCAGATTTTGATGAAATGCTAAATTGACTTCAGAGGATGCATAATTAACCATGAAAAATCCAAAAATGTAAAAATTTCCTTCAGCAAGTGTCCCAAAAAAAAGTGAGCGCATGAGCGCGCGACCCACGTAACTGCAAAACCTGTTTTTTTACCCAAAAATTTGAAAATGACAAAATTTTCTCCGAATTTGCCCAAATTTGGAGCGGAGGTCCTCCATCATGTTTCCTGCCCAGTCAATGAAGCCTCGGCCAAAATCCGAAGTGGATTAGGCCTTTTCTGCCGTCTAAGTGCCTTGCGCAACCTCCTCTTCATAATCTTCATTCTCGCTTTGCACACATGCATGCGAGCCCAATAATGGCCTTTCATGTGGCGAAGCATGTCTTTGTCTCGATTAGCCTTCGCCAATAATTTCTCCAGATGGATATTCACACGCGTGAGTACAGTATCTCTGTCAGTCGGTGTCATGTCACCGGGTCTCTTTCGATTCCACTGTCTATCCTCACGGATTTGGCGCACCTCGTAAAATGTGAGCTCATCCTCAAGCTATTTGTTGCACTGCTCCAAATAGTTAATCACCCACTGAGCCTTCTGCAATCGGTATTTCAGCTGGTCATTCTCGACCCTTTGCTCCTGGATGACTTCCCTCAGTTTCGAGCTGGGAGAGCCCGCATCAACATCAATGACTGTCAAATCTGTATCCCGGCCTCCTGATGGGCCCTCATCATGCATGGGCCTCTTTCCCCTGTCCTGTACCTGTACCTGCACTGAAGAAGAAGGTGAGACCCCTTCCACCTTACGTGGAGATAATACTCGTCGTGTCGCTGCAAATAAGGCCCTGTGGCCTCGCTGATATGTCTGAACCAACGGAGTGCTGATATGCTCAACCTCAAGTATGTCCTGCTGGTGTGAAGGCTCTCCTGCATCATGAACTATCTCGCGAAGCGGTTGTGGCACTCTGAAAAAGTCTCTAGAAATGAAATCCTCCCAAGTGATGCCCTGCTCTGCCAACTGATGTGACACCATGATCTTGATCAAAGCGAAATGATATATACTCCTGTACTGCTGCACTGGGCTCATCTTCTTCTGCACAAACATCACCATCCTCTCTATGTTGCGGTATATGAAATACGGAATATTCATCATACGTACCCTTGTGAAGTGCATCAACAAACGAATATGGTACGCGAAAAGACGAGCATACCTGCCCTCACAACTAAAATACCGAATGATGAGCTTCATCAGCGGTGCATACTCATCTCTCAAGAATCTGAATGGAAAAACTCTGCTCAAGTAACCCATATATCCAGTTTTAATGTATGGCTCATAGTGGAATTTCTCTAAATGCTGACGCTTGTTCCATTCCTCGCCCATGTTTGGTATACCAGTGGCTTGAGCAATAGTCAAGGGTGACACAATGAAATCAACCCCGGCAAGACTTACCCGGCCATCCCGTAAATGTAGAACAAACAGACGGGCCAATTCACGATGAGGCCGGGTTTGTGCAACCATCTCACAAAATCTGAAACATGACAAATATCGAAAAAAATCCATAGCTAATGGACATGCCTGCAACCGAGCCAAAGAAGTAGGCTCCTCTCTGCGATGATTACCACTTCTGTGATCTCTGTGGGACCCCCGTGGCACATTACCTTCAGTCACCGAATCACTGCCTGACCCTAGCTCATATTCTGACTCTGTCTCCAACATGGCTCTGACCAAGCTATTGGCACTATGTATACTGATATGAAAGCAGTGCAAACAAAGTTATGATGTGTGTTTCAACACCCAACAAATATCCCCACCGTCAAAACACCATAAGGAAACAAACCATGATAATATCTCTGTTTTAAATGGATTGGAAAAGAGGCACAATCTCTGTTTTAAATGCAAGTGAAACTTTGACCAAAGGGAGCAGGCAACTTTCAGAATATTGAACAAATCTTGTCAAAGGGAGCATGGCATCATATGAATGTGTTTGTATATGAACAATTACAACAGAGTTATAAGTGTCAATGGGCAATGAAACAGAGTTATGAGAGTGTTTTTATCATTGGGCAGTGAGACACAATACAACCATAGTCACCATTGGAACGAAAGTCTTGAACATGGTAAAGTAATAGCAATGGCTACAATGGTATAATGGGTATGAGAATAATATGGTTTTGAAAATATATGCAAGGCTGGATATATCACTGATATAAAATAGGAGACAAACTCATGCAACCATCCATATTCATTTTAAAACCCTGAAGAACGATATTACCATGACTGTAGGGTTTAAATCCTCCATTTCAAGTGTTTGAAATCATCAATGATGCCACCAACGCATTTAAAAACATTAAGCAATTGCTAAAAACCTGTTTGAAGGCCGTTGGGGGCGATCCCAAACAAGACTGGGCGCTCAAAACGATTTTTCGGACCTCTGTTGACGAGTGGGTCGCTCACCTCTAAGTGGGTCGCTCGGCCCAGGTGGGTTGCTCTTGTTGTAATTTCACACTGCGAAAATTACCCAAGTGGGTCGCTCTGCCCAGATGGGTCGCTCGCGCCCAAGTGGGTCGCTCGAGCTCCAAAACCCTGTCAACGCTGTTTTAAAATTTGAATTTGGCCCTCCAACTCCAAAACTCGATTTGTATGCTGTAGATTCGTGAAAATGAAATTTGTTTGGCTTTTATATATGATTAAAATATCCTCCACAATCAGATTTGATTCAAATCTAATTGATAACCCATATTACAATGTTTTTGTAATTTCACATTTGGCTTTTTAATACAATCTCCTTTTGGCTTTTCTGAGCTCAGATTTGATGATTTTGCTGTCTTCTTGCAGGGGTATGGCTATTTAGCTAAGGAAAAGACCAGAGGTCTGCTTTGACATTTTTCTTGGTGGAATAAGTACAATTTATTACAAAAATAATAATGAACAATTTCTAGTTCCAAAACAGAGTTTTGGACTAGAAATGTTTTTTAAAATGCTGATAATAATAAAACATAAAATCAAAATATGCGGAACCTTCCTCACACTGCAGGCTTTATGACTGGTATACAAATGACTCAAAAACCCTAGACACTAGGACCAAAGACACTGATTGACATTTTAATGACCATAAATGAAATGACAATGACTTTGAGTGATTTTTTGAGGAAATTTTCAAAATAGCACTGCAGGTGTGAACATGAGGAAACATAAGACAACAGACCCCTTCGTCAGTCCATGGCATGCTCCTAGCGAAATGCAACGAAGTGGAACAAGCGAGACACCTAAGAATGAATATGCAAAAGACGAAATGATCACTGACGGAGGGCTGTAAGGGCCGACTCTAACATTGGCTCCAATGGGGATGGTGGCTCCATGGAGATGCCAAGAACGGCAGATCTCTGGGGGAGTCAGACAGTGCCTTTCATCCATTGGGCGATGGAATCAGTATTTCAACTGATAAAACAAACTTTGGACAATTTTATTGACTGCAGATTTGACTAACGACGGACTGCAATTTGACCAAAACTGACATGACCCAAACTGACATGACTTTAAAACTAGAAGACTGATAAAACTAACTTGACAATTTCAAACCAACCAACCTCTATCTCCAGAATTATAGCCTTCGCTCCGGGCCCCAGACTGAAGATGAGAGATCAGTGCACACTTGCAACGAAACAAAAGTAAAATGATATATACAATGATAATGAGATCAGCAGAAGATACTCAGAAGTAATATCGCTTCAGCAACCGACCATTGATCGGTCCTCCAGGACAATCATCCCCATTCATTTCTTTGAGAAGAAATGCATTTTGACCCCGATACGCTGCAATCTTAAAAGGACCCTTCCACAGATTTTCAAATTTGCCGTGCTTTCCCTTATCTTCATTCCGAGCATCCCATTTCAAAACTACTTCATCCAACTGAAACTTATCTGCTTTTGCCTTTCTGTCGTAGATCTTCTTTATGCGCTCCCGCAACTTGAAAGTATTTTGAAATACCTCCTCTCGTGTCTGCTGCAAATGAATCATCTCATTAATCCTCCGCTGCATAGGATCCTCTTCACTTCCAGCCTCCTGAAGCAATTTGACCACCGGGACAGCAAGTGAAGTAGGAAAAACTGTATCCGTCCCATACACCAACTCGAAAGGAGACATGCCAATAGAATTTTTCTGACTTACCCTATCAGCCCATAATGCATTCACTAACTTTTTGTGCCAGGCCTTTTTGTTGATTTCCAGCAATTTCTTAATGATATTTACCAAGGATTTATTTGAAGATTCCGCCAAACCATTTCCTTGCGGATGGTAGGCGGTCGAATGTCCCAAGGTAATATTGTACTTAAAGCAAAAATCAACCAACCTCTTAGACTTAAAGGCTGCTGCATTATCTGTGATTATTTTACTAGGACATCCAAAACGTGACAGAATATTGTTTTCAAGAAAAGAAATAATTACCGCATCAGTGGCCTGTCGAGTGGGAATCGCCTCAATCCACTTCGTGAAGTAGTCTGTAGCTGTCAAGATCCATCTATGCTGTCCGGAAGATGCTGGGTGGATTTCCCCTATAAAATCCAATCCCCACTACTGGAATGGTGCACTAACTTCGATTGGTTTTAGAGGCAAAGGCTGTAGTTTCTGCTTCCCTTCGAAAATTTGACACTCATGACAATTTTTAACAGCCTTGAACACATCAGAAAACAAAGAAGGCCAATAATACCCTGCCCTTAGAATCTTATTCGCTGTGGTCTTCCAAAACAAATGACCTCCACAATCACCTTTGTGAAAATCCTCCAAAACTCTTTGTGCTTCCTCCTCTACCAAACAATTCAACAACATACCTCCAGGGTCTTTCCAATATAATGCAGAATTCAGAATGCAGAATTTAGCAGCTCTTAATTTCAATGTTCTACTCTTATTTCTAGGCATCCCGGACGGTGTAGACAAATTCTGAAGCACATATAAAATGTCAGCATACGAAGGGGAAGAAACAAAAATATCGGATACCTGAACTGACGTACTTTTCTCATCTTCATCAGACATGGCAGCAATCAAATTTATGTCTAGAGCATGCAGATTTGTTTCAGCCATGAGCTTGGCGAGTCCTTGTCCTTTGATCAGCTTGGTCGGTTTAATCTCCACATCGTATTCTAACAACGCAGCGATCCACTTACCTCTTCTTCCTTCTGGATCTGCTTGTACCAAAACATCTTTAACTGCTGCGTTAGGAACGTATGCTGTAATATGGGAATGCAATATGTACACACGGAAATCCTTCAAGGCCTTTACAAGCGCAAGTGCTTGTTTCTCAATGATATTATACTTCAATTCTCCATCTCTTATGATCCGACTGAAGAAAGCAATGGGCTTCTCAACTCCGTCCCTTTTTTGCATCAAAACAGCTGCCAATGTGTGCTCAGAAGCAAAAGAAAATAAAATGAAGTCCTGTGTGTAATCTGGGCTGATTAAAATAGGGGCCGAGGAAAGAGCTATCTTTACCAAATTGAATGACTTTACCGCCTCTTCTGTCCACCTTACCTGACTGTCCTTTTTCAGCATGTTCGTGATTTCTCTAAGGTGTTCTGCAAGATTTGGAATGAAACGACGCAGAAAATTCATTTTACCATTAAATGACTGTATTTCTTTCTTGTTTCGGGGCTGTTCAATCTGCTGTATGGCTTCAACACGTGCAGGATCAACTCGAATGCCATCTTTCGATATGATGTGGCCAAGGAGCTTTCCTTCATCCATGGCGAAAAGGCTCTTTTTCGGATTCAACGAAATGCCATATTTTCTGCACTTCTGGAAAACAATTTTCAAATGATATAAATGTTCCTCATCAGAATTGGAAAACACGGTTAGATCATCAAGGTAAACAACCAAAAACACATCTTTCTCATTGGCAAAAGCCATGTCCATTGCACGCTGAAAGGTAGCGCCTGCATTCTTTAAACCAAACGGCATCTTTGCATAATGAAATGTTCCCCAAGGAGTGGTGAACGCAGTCTTGTCACGATCATCTTCCTGCACTAAAATCTGATTATAACCCGAGTATCCGTCGAGTAGTGACATCCTTGATGCTCCAACTACTCGCTGCAATATATGGTCCATTTTTGGCAGCGGATAATTGTCTTTTAATGATACCTTATTCAGATTTCTGAAGTCAATACATAAACGAATCTCTCCTGTCTTCTTTCTCACGGGCACCAAGTTTGATATCCAATCTGAAAATCGAATAGGCACAATGATTCCCGACTTATACAACCTATTTACCTCTTTTTCGATCGATGGTAGCAGCTTTGGATTGATCCTCCTCAACTTTTGACGAAAAGGCTTCTGATTTGGTTTGATGGGGATAGTATGCTGAATGATGTTGGTATCATATGTTTTAAGATCTGAATAATCCCATGCAAACGCATCAGAAAATGAAGACAACAATTTCACATATTCTGCCTTTACCTTTGGTGACAATGACTTTGACAATTTTACCATCTTGGGATTCTCAGCTGTCCCAATATTTACCTCTTCGACACCTTTTTCTATTGGCCTCAATGTAGGTTTGCGGGCTACATCATCTTGATCAAACAACTCTTCCAAAGGAATCAATCCCTTAGGAATGATGTTATCCTTAAGTTGCAGCACATCCATTTGGTTTATTTGTATGTCATCACTACCATCATCAAATTCTGTATCTATGGAGGCATCTTTAAACTTACCCTTATTCTGCAGAAATTCACTAATCTCCTCATCATCCTCAAAGACTTGCCAACATCGCTGATTGTCTGGAACGGTGGGCCGGTGTTTCACATGTATCTCAAACTTGTTGCTGGAATTCATTGGAATCTTAAGATTGCTTGCTGCCTTAGCAAGTCCATCGCAACACCATTTTGTATGCGGGGCACACATGTCAAAGTATGATCAGAAAATAACTTCAGAATGTCCAAAACTGCATTTCGGTAAGCCCTCATGCGAGGATGCTTAGCCTGAAACTCACCTTTAACTTGCTTTATCACTAATTCTGAATCACCATATACTGCAATCCTCTTCGCTTTCAGCTTCTTAAGAATCTTAAGGCCATCAATAAGAGCCTCGTATTCCGCTTCATTATTAGAACAGTCAAATGCAAGCTTGTAAGAACACACTCTCACATTGCTCGGAACTCTATCAGGAGCGGAAAATGGACTACGAATCCACACACCAATCCCAGCACCATCGCTGCCCACTGCACCATCAAAATCCATGGTCCAAAGGCCATCTTCATCGTCCTCTAAATGCTGAAACTGTGCCGCCTCTGTTTTTCCTGTTTGCTGCCCATTGTCTTCAGCTGATTGCTCCAACACAGCTTGTTTTTCTCTTCTTTCTTTTTGCAAAACTTCTCTAAAATTCTCATTTATTTCTGGTATGTCTTCTTCCTGAACTAATTGACTTTCTATATCATTAAAACTATCAGCAAGCAACACAAACGACTCTAAATCAGTATGTACATAATTCACAGGATGATTGATTGGCTTCTCTTTGCTAGTTATCATGTATTTCATCTTCTGCTCTCGATATAACTTTCTCATTTGACCGAAGACTGGAATTGTAGCATAAGAGAAATCTAACTGAAGTGTACCTTTCAACTTTTCCCCCCAAGATCTTGCAAGGAGCATCCCGAACCGTGGAGGAATGTCGGCAACTACCACATCCATCAAAACATTCTTTGCTGGGATTTGATCTAAGCTTACCACCAAATCTTTGATGAGTCCTATACACTTTACCCGACTGGAATCGAATGAATACAAATCATGATACTCTCTTGTAATGTCTAATCCCAACTTTTCCATGATTGCCTTTGGCATCAAATTGTGCGAAGCACCCGAATCGAGCATAGCATTGTGCAATATATATTCGTGCAGCCTCAAACTGATGTAAAAAGGAGGAACATTACTGTCAGGAGACTCACCATTTAATGCAGGCCCAAAAATCAATTCCGGCTGATCATCCTCAACATTTACTGTGTCAATCATTGGATCAAAGTTCAGAATTTTGGAGACTTGACTACGGTAGCTGCTGTTCTTCATAATTTCCGTCAAAGGAATAGATATTTTCAGTTTGGAAATTTCATTTTCCAAACTAAATGCCGAAACTTTCTCAACCTCTTTAACCGGAACTTCCTTCTTTTCAGCCTTGTCTTTCACTATGTTTGACTGATTTACCTTCTCAGCTGATGATACTTTACTAGCTGCGGGATCAATTGTTTCTTTTCCTCTTTTCTGTGGTATCGGTGAATCTGTCTTCGGTGTTGAAGCTTCTTTTCTTTTCTGAATGGGATTTATGGGCACATCTCGATTTCTCAATGAATATTGTTTCTGCTGGGCAGTCAATGCATTCATATATCCTCTTTGGTATTCATCTGAATCTTCCTCTAAATCAGCATCATTTGTTAGGATGAAATCCTCATCTTTCTGAACAACTGAACTTTCTCCATATTCTTCATCCTCAGTGATATAGATATGCAAATCATCGGGAGTGAAGAAATGATTCTGATCACCTGACACATCATCATCATCATCGGAATCATGACTCACAAAATTCTGCAAAAGAGGGGTCTTAATCTGCTGTTGGGCTGCTGGCTCTTGAGCTCTTTGTTCACGCTGCTTAATTCTGAATTGTGGCTGCTGCTGGCCACAGAAATTTGGATTTCGAAACTGTGTTTCTGATTTGTCGAGATTCATTCTTTTTAAAACCTTTTCCAACTCACGAGCCAAGTGCTGTTCTGATATAGATGTGGAAGGATCTTCCTTTATTGTCACTCTTTTCTCCGCTTTCAACCGTGCTCTTTTATCATTCAGATTTTCCTCAACACTAACAGCGACCTTCTGCATGTCTTCTAAAGTAGGTGGATCTCTATCACGAAGGGAGTAAGCCATCTCCGGATCAAATCCATCCGGGAATTTAAGGAGAGCAGACTTTTTAGACGGTCTCAAGTCATCTGGAATAGCATTATACACTGTATTGAATCTAATGATATAATCCTGAACAGACTCACCAGGATTACGTTTGAGGTTCGTATATTCTGAAGTAATCTGCAGCGGATCCTTCTTCATCTCCCATCGATCTAAAAACTGCCTCTGGAGTTCTGCCAATGTAGTGATGATTCTTTGCGGCAAGGCTCTAAACCATTTTCTTACCTCTCCTCCAAAAGTTTGCACAAAAAGCCTCATACTCACATTCTCTTCATCAATCTCGAAACAATCAAAGAAATCTGCCATATTGTCTACATGCTGTTGTGTAGGAAGACTCTGTGGAGTGCCATCGAATGTTGGGATCTTGCTCTGATAGTCTGCGGGCATATCATTCAACTGCTGTGGTAATACAAGAGGTGCAAAACGAGCAGCCATAGCTCTTGGTGGATTGATGACAATCTGTTGTCGAGGAGACGCAGGAGGACTAGGAGAAGTAGGTCTGCGAGATGTATTCAATGGAGACGGAGGAGAAATTACTATTGATTGCTGATCAGAAAGCTTAGGCTGAACCAGAATGGTAGGGATAAAGGGAGGCTCAGTAGGGATCCGTGAACTCGATGCAATTTCAGATGGCTCAAGAATTTGTGAAGCAGATTCAGTAAATTCAGGAGTGTTAGTATCCACAATGGAACTTTGCAATTGTTTATCCAGGTAATGTGAAACAAATCTATATTGCAAATCTTCAGTAAACAATGGATCTGGAACTAATCTTGACAATTCAGTTTCGGAAAAATTTACGAACAAGGATGTTTCAAACCGTGCATCAAAAGGGATTTCATCAACATATATGATTTTGATAGGACAGGATGCAGATCGGGTAAGCAATCTGGAACTCCCAAAACTCAATTGGCTTTCTCTTTTAGAACTTTCTTGACTTCCTTGTTTTCTAAGGGTCCTCGGAATCAGGTTTGGATTTTCAAATATTGTTGGTGGATCAGGGTCAGGATTCGCCCTAGTATTCCTTCTTGAAGCCAGTGTATTGATCTTCTCGGGATAAATTTCAAGGAACACATTCAATTATTTTCAGCCTTTCGACTTCTAGACTCAATCATCCAAAAGGTCTAGAACGAATAAGTATACTGGGGTGATTTACAAATCAAGTACTGAACACACAAGCGTACCGGAGATCGACTGAAGCAGCGTTTATCTACTTCCGCTTATGCATAACAAAAGCGTTTCGAAAGCTACCTGGCGTGACTTCAGACTCCGTCTAAGACTCATGGAACAAACACATCAACAAGAAAACCATTGAGATTATTCCCCAGTATGGTCGCCACTATGTTAGCACTCAAATCTACCTCAGGCTGAAATGAAGTAAAACTCAAGGCTACATCAAACCACGCTCAGCCTCGTAGCTAGCCCTACGAGGACAAGAGAGGGCTCTCTCCGTCAATCTCGAGATAATAAGCAAGTAGGATGCGAGATGAATTACAATAGGAACTGATTTTAGGCTAGTAAAGAGATAAGAATGTTTGTTTTTTGGTTTTTTGGGTTTTCGCTGGAGTAATGGGAAAACAAATTTTGGGTCCGGGGATAAGGTCAGACCTTTGCAGAGTTCGAGTTGGGGCGAGGTAGGTGATGATCTTGATGCTTTAAATTGGATATATGGATAGATTAGAACGACGAGGAGCTGAAGAGGGCAAAGAAGAACTTGGATCCTCTCCAAACAGCTGAAAACATATAGAACTAACTGAATTCAAAGGCCAAACACTGTAAACAATGGATTCAACCTTATTTCACTCATTCAACTTAGTTCAGAAGCATAATGAAAGGATGGCATACATTAAACATGAAGAAACTTACAGTAAACAAAGAAGAAACACCATCAAGAACAGAACACCACAAGGATCCCAACAAGTGCCGCAAAACCCCCGATCTTTCCTTAGCCAAAATATGAAAAATATGTACAATGATATCAAAAGTATCCCAAGAGTCCAACGTGTAGAATGCCTCAGAAATTACAATATATAGATCACTCTAACACCTTTCCCCACCTCTAGGGGTCGAATTCCCTCTTCAGGGATCAGTTTCAACCAATTCTAATCATGGAACTACAATCTAGGCAGCTAACAACTTGCCTCTAAAAGAGTGGAAACCGATCCATTACATGATTTTTTACTCATTTGAGAGTGAATCTTCTAGAAGAGATAAAAATAAGCCAAAGTTACATGCCAAACATGAATTTACATCATAAAAACCCAAAAATTCTATCCATAAGAAAAACTGGTCCATACTAGGCGAAAAACTGAGCTGGCAGCTGAAAATTCAAGAAAAATTTCAAGTGGGTCGCTCCTGAGCCGTGTGGGTCGCTCATGTTCCAGGCTGAATTTGAGGTACTTCCCGGCATCCAAATTGAGCTCATGATAGCTCGTTGGAAAGCCCTGGATGTCTACTTTCCAACCCAAGTGGAATTTCTGAATTTGGAGCTCATTTGACCCTCAAAAACCTCATTCTCCTAGAGGTACTCCCTGCTGGTGAAAAAGGTGGCAGCAAGGTGGTTTTCATGGTGTTTTTGAGCTTTTTGACCATCCAGATTTTGATGAAATGCTAAATTGACTTCAGAGGATGCATAATTAACCATGAAAAATCCAAAAATGTAAAAATTTCCTCCAGCAAGTGTCCCAAAAAAAAGTGAGCGCATGAGCGCGCGACCCACGTAACTGCAAAACCTGTTTTTTGACCCAAAAATTTGAAAATGACAAAATTTTCTCCAAATTTGCCCAAATTCGGAGCGGAGGTCCTCCATCATGTGTCCCGCCCAGTCAATAAAGCCTCGGCCAAAATCCGAAGTGGATTAGGCCTTTTCTGCCGTCTAAGTGCCTTGCGCAACCTCCTCTTCATGATCTTCATTCTCGCTTTGCAGACATGCATGCGAGCCCAATAATGGCCTTTCATGTGGCGAAGCATGTCTTTGTCTCGATTGGCCTTCGCCAAAAACTTCTCCAGATGGATATTCACACGCGTGAGTACAATATCTCTGTCAGTCGGTGTCATGTCACCGGGTCTCTTTCGATTCCACTGTCTGTCCTCACGGATTTGGCGCAGCTCATAAAATGTGAGCTCATCCTCAAGCTGTTTGTTGCGCTACTCCAAATAGTTAATCACCCACTGAGCCTTCTGCAATTGGTCTTTCAGCTGGTCATTCTCGGCCCTTTGCTCCTGGATGACTTCCCTCAGCTTCGAGCTAGGGGAGCTCGTATCAACATCAATGACTGTCAAATCTGTGTCCCGGCCTCCTGATGGGCCCTCATCATGCATGGGCCTCTTGCCCCTGTCCTGTACCTGTACCTGCACTGAAGAAGAAGGCGAGACCCCTTCCACATCATGTGGAGATAATACTCGCTGTGTTGATGAAGTCGGCAAGACCCCTTCCACCTCACGTGGAGATAATACTCGCCGTGTCGCCGCAAATAAGGCCCTGTGGCCTCGCTGATATGTCTGAACCAAAGGAGTGCTGATATGCTCAACCTCAAGCATGTCCGGCTGGTGTGAAGGCTCTCCTGCATCATGAACTATCTCGGGAAGCGGCTGTGGCACTCTGAAAAAGTCTCTAGAAATGAAATCCTCCCAAGTGATGCCCTGCTCTGCCAACTGATGCGACACTAGGATCTTGATCAAAGCGAAATGGTATATACTCCTGTACTGCTGCACTGGGCTCGTTTTCTTCTGCACAAACATCACCATCCTCTCTATGTTGTGGTATATGAAATACGGAATATTCATCATACGTACCCTTGTGAAGTGCATCAACAAACGAATATGGTACGCGAAAAGACGAGCATACCTGCCCTCACAACTAAAGTACTGAATGATGAGCTTCATCAGCGGTGCATACTCATCTCTCAAGAATCTGAATGGAAAAACTCTGCTCAAGTAACCCATATATCCAGTTTTAATATATGGCTCATAGTGAAATTTCTCTAAATGCTGACCCTTGTTCCATTCCTCGCCCATGTTTGGTATACCAGTGGCTTAAGCAATAGTCAAGGGTGACACAATGAAATCAACCCCAGCAAGACTTACCCGGCCATCCCGTAAATGTAGAACAAACAGACGGGCCAATTCACGATGAGGCCGAGTTTGTGCAACCATCTCACAAAATCTGAAACATGACAAGTATCGAAAACAATCCATAGCTAATGGACATGCCTGCAACCGAGCCAAAGAAGTAGGCTCCTCTCTGCGATGATTACCACTTCTGTGATCTCTCTGGGACCCCCGTGGCACATTACCTTCAGTCACCGAATCACTGCGTGACCCTAGCTCATATTCTGACTCTGTCTCCGACATGACTCTGACCAAGCTATTGGCACTATGTATACTGATATGAAAGCAGTGCAAACAAAGTTATGATGTGTGTTTCAACACCCAAAAAATATCCCCACCGTCAAAACACCATAAGGAAACAAACCATGATAATATCTCTGTTTTAAATGGATTGGAAAAGAGGCACAATCTCTGTTTTAAATGCAAGTGAAACTTTGACCAAAGGGAGTAGGCAACCTTCAGAATTTTGAGCAAATATTGTCAAAGGGAGCATGGCATCATATGAATGTGTTTGTCTATGAACAATTACAACAGAGTTATAAGGGTCAATGGGCAATGAAACAGAGTTATGAGAGTGTTTTTAACATTGGGCAGTGAGACACCATACACCATAATCACCATGGAACGAAAGTCTTAAACATGGTAAAGTAATAGAAATGGTCACAATGGTATAATGGGTATGAGAATAATATGGTTTTGATAATATATGCAAGGCTGGATATATCACTGACATAAAATAGGAGACAAACTCATGCAACCATCCATATTCATTTTAAAACCCTGAAAAACGATATTGCCATGACTGTGAGGTTTAAATCCTCCATTTGAAGTGTTTGAAATCATCAATGATGCCACCAACGCATTTAAAAACATCAAGCAATTGCTAAAAACCTGTTTGAAGGCCGATGGGGGCGATCCCATACCAGACTGGGCGCTCAAAACGAATTTTCGAACCTCTGTTGATGCTTGGGTCGCTCACTTCTGCGTGGGTCGCTCGGCCCAGGTGGGTCGCTCACCTTGTAAGTTCACACTGCGGAAATAACCCAAGTGGGTCGCTCTGCCCAGGTGGGTCGCTCGCGCCCAGGTGGGTCGCTCGAGCTCCAAGACCCTGTCAACGCAGTTTTAAAACGTGAATTCGGCCCTCCAACTCCAAATCTCGACTTGGGTGCTGTAGATTGGTGCAAATGAAATTGGTTTGGCTTTTATATATGCTGCAAATATCTTCCACAATCAGATTTGTTTCAAATCTAATTGAAAACCCATATTACAATGTTTTTGTAATTTCACATTTGGCTTTTTAAATACAATCTTCTTTTGGCTTTTCTGAGCTCGATTTTGATGATTTTGCTGTCTTCTTGCAGGGATATGGCTATTCAGCTAAGGAAAAGACCAGGGGTATGCTTTTGACATTTTCTTCTTGGTGGAATAAATACAATTTATTACAACAATAATAATAATAATCAATTTCTAGTTCCAAAACAGAGTTTTGGACTAGAAATGTTTTTTTTTTTTTTAAATGCTGATGATAATAAAACAAAAAATCACAATATGCGGAACCTTCCTCACCTTGCAGGCTTTATGACTGGTATACAAATGACTCAAAAACCCTAGACACTAGGACCAAAGACACTGATTGACATTTTAATGACCATATATGAAACGACAATGACTTCGAGTGATTTTTTGAGGAAATTTTTAAAATAGCACTGCAGGTGTACACATGAGGAAACATAAGACGACAGACCCCTTCGTCAGTCCATGGCATGCTCCTAGTGAAATGCAACGAAGTGGAACAAGCGAGACACCTAAAAATGAATATGCAGGATGGGGACAAGCCTCCAAAAAGGGATGGTGACAAACCACCTTTGACACCACCATTATATTCACCTCCATCATCACCACCATCTTCACCATCGTCTTCTTCCACAACAACTCCTTCACCAACACCTCCACATTCTGCAAAGGGACATGGAAAAACTCCATTGTTGAAACTTGAGATAAAATTAAAATTGCCTATGTATAATGGTGAGGTAAATGCTGATAGATTAGAAAATTGGGTTCGTAAACTTGAAGTGTATTGCAGGATACAAAGGATCAAGGATGATGACACGAAACTTGTTTCATTAAGGTTGGAAGGTGCAACTCTTATTTGGTGGGAAGCCAAAAATGAAGAGGACATAAAGAAACATGGTAAGGTCTTAACCTCTTGGAATGATTTTTTTTGCTGCACTAAGAAGACAATTCTATCCATTAGAATACATGCAAAAATATATTATGGATTGGAAAAACTTTAGGCAATTAAGGGGTCAAAGTGTGCAAAGCTATACTCAAGAGTTTAGAAGAAGAGCACTAATATTGGGTGTATATTTATCATCACAAGATACATTGTTGAAATAAAATGGAGGTTTGCACAACTATTTGAGACATACCATACTCATGTTTAACCCTTCAAATTTAGATGAGGTTTGTGTACATGCTACACACCTAGAAGAAAGAGGGAAAATTTTTCCACAAGAGGGAAATAAAAATCCATTTAAAAGTGGAGAAAAAGGAAATGGTAAGTTCAAAGGACAAGGGAAGAAGAATGCTTCCATCAAGAAAGAGGGAGAAAAATTAACAAGAATTGTGCAAAATATGGTCACAATGAAGAACATTGTTGGAAACTTTATCCTAGGATGAGACCCAAAAAGTTTAACAACAAAGGGAAGAAAAATATAACTGCACCTACACAACATGATTTAGGATCTGATTCGGGAGAAGAAACAAAGATCAACGCGATGGGAATGAAAGGTAAGGACATAGCAAGCACTAGTTCTTCAAGTTGTTTTAATGATACTCAAGATGAGAAAACAAGAACTGAACTTTTCCATATTCGAGTTATTTCAAAGCATACCAAAATTGATACACTCTTTGATAGTGGTTCACAAGAAAATCTTATTTCCAAAGACTTATTCAAGAAGTTAAATTTAGAGACCATTCCTCATCTAAGACATTATCCTTTAGGTTGGATATGCAAGAATGAAAATTTTCAAGTGACGAGGAAATGCATTCTTAGATTTGCAATTACATCAAAATTTCTTGGTGAATTTGAACTTGATGTAGTTCCACTTGATATTTCCGGTATTGTTTTGGTAAGCCCATATCTTTATGATAGGAAAGATATTTTTCATCGCCATGAAAACAAGTATCACTAGTTCAAATATGGTATTGAGTACATTTTTAGAGCACATCGACAGAAACTAAATATTTCACTTGCGAATGTCGGACAAATGAAGAGACTTATTAACTCTAGCAAGAATTTTGTGCTTTTATTGGTCAAACAAAAGAATTATGTTGATAATGAAGCCTTTCACAGTTGTGATTCAAAGTTGAAATATGATTTGGTTGAGGTTATTAACCAATATGATGAGATGTTTCAGGAGCCTATGGGATTGCCTCCCAACAGAGGAATCCAACATGAAATCCAATTGCAACAAGATTTTCCTCTTCCTAACATTGGCATGTACAAGATGTTAGTGATGGAAAATGCAGAAATTAAAAGACAAATCCCAGAGTTTCTTGATAAGGGAATCATTTGACCAAGTAATTCACCACACGGTTCACCTATTGTGTTGGTGCCAAAGAAAGGTGGAACATGGCGCATGTGTGTGAACTTCCGTGCATTGAACAAGATTATGGTAAAGAATCATTACCCACTTCCTAGAATTGATGATTTACTTGATCAAGTGAAAGATGCTATGTATTTTACTAAGATGGACTTGAGGAGTGGCTATCATCAAGTCAGAATCGTTGAAGGAGACATATGGAAGACAACATTCAAAACAAAGAAAGGTTTGTTTGAATGGTTGGTTATGCCATTTGGGCTTTGTAATGTTCCTTCTACTTTCATGTGTGTGATGAATGATGTGTTGAGGCCTTTTCTAGATGAATCTGTGATAGTATATTTATATGACATATTATTTTCAACAAGTCGCGTGAAGAACATGTCATTCATTTCAAAAAAGTATTAAATGTCTTGAAAAAGGAACAATTGTTTTTAAAGATGTCGAAATGTGAGTTTGGAAAAACTTCCTTAGTCTATTTGGGTCATATTGTTGGAGGAGGAGAGTTGAAAATAGATCCCTCCAAGTTTGATGTCATTTTGAATTGGACAAGGCCCAAAAAAATGACAAAGGTTAGAATTTTCTTAGGAACAACCCAATATTGGAGGAAGTTTATTGCTAACTTCTCTTCTATCGTACCTCCATTGCATGCATTGACAAGTGTGAAGCAAGTCTTCCATTGGGGAGGTAAGCAAAAAAAGGAATTTGATGCATTGAAGGAAAATATCAGTTCAACTCTTGTACTTGCACTTACAAACTTGAGATAGTCATTTGAGATACAGGCTGATGCAAGTGACTATGCCATGGGCGCAGTCATAATTGCAACATGGTAATCCTGTCTGTTTTCATTCATAAACGTTTAATGGTGCAGTGATTAACTATCCTACATGTGACAAGGAATTGTTTGCATTGGTGAAAAGTATGAAAAAGTGGAAACACTACTTGATGGGTAAAGAAACAATCATTCACACAGATCATCAGCCATTGGAATACTTGTGTAGTGACCAATAGTTGTATACGCAACAGAAATATTAAAATACTTCATAGACAAAGACATCCATTGTAGGATAGAAATTGTAAATTGTATATTGTATAAAGAATTGTTGATAGGATGATTACAAATGAGAATGAGGCCCTGCTTATATACCCTAGGCAGGTGCCCTTTCACGAATGGTTATCATTAGTTAATGACTTATTATTTATTATTATATTTACATTTATATTTATTATTATTTTATTATGAATTATATTCATAACATAGCCTCTCCCTTCAAGAAGCTTTGTCCTCAAAGCTTACTTAAGAAGGATCATTTCTCTTTTTTCATTCAAAATATCTCTCATTTATGAGCTTTCATCCTTGTCGCTACAAGAAGATATGATGTTATGAGCTAAAGATAGAATTGTCGTACTGAAAACGGATCAGACCATCCTAGATTAATCTTCCGGTGAATCTTCTGATCTTTAGAAATGAGTGGTGAGTAGTTATCGTACAACTAGATTGAGCTTACTTTAGTATTCTTCGAAACATACGTTTGTTTATGTTTTGCTTGATATACATTTGTAGATTGATTAAGGTGTCTTCTTTTGTGATTGGGATGTAGATAAGGAATTTGTGTTTGAAATTCCTTAAACGTTTTAATGGTAGTTTCCTTATTTGCATTAGGCATTGTTGTTGTTGACTTAATTACTAAATCCTTGTTTGGGGTGTCCTCTGTTTGAACGAGAACCTCTGAGTATGTTTTTACTTCAATAGGGTTTGGATTTGCCTGAAATGCGAGATTAATGGTATCGATGTTTGTTTCTTCGTCTTGGACTGCTACATCTTGAGATTTTGATGTTTCCTTTGCGACAAGTTCTTTGAACTTATTCGTCAATGATTTATTTTCGTCCTTAATTTTTTTAATCTGTTTGAGAATATTTTGATTATGATTTTTGAGACATAAGCATTCCTCATTATCTGAATCAACTTTATTTTGGTCTTCATGCTTATCGTCTTTTAAACACTTGATTTGTTCTATTAATGTTTGGTTAAGGCTCTTTAAACGTAAATTTTCATCTTCTTATTCTAATAAACTCTCTTTGAGTTCTCCTTCTTTGATGCTCTAGCTTTCTTGACTTGTTCGAGCAACTTTTCTTGGTGTTCTCTGAGGCGCGAAACTTCCTTGTCTTTGTTGGAGATGACTTCTTCACGCTCTCTTTGCTTCCTTGATATAGTTTTTTTGTTATCTTTGAACATCAAGTCTGAGATATCCTTAAAGTCTTCTTATGCAAACATTATCGATTTTGACTCCATTGTCATGTCTCGAAATGTGACCATCTTCCCCTTATAAGGAAAAGTCAAAACTTGTTTCTCCATGTTTAACATTAATGTACCCAAATCCTTAAACCAAGATTGACCGAGAATGATGTCAATCTTTCTAATATACATAGTTACAACATGAAATTGAGATATGTACTCATAATGATCTATTGTCACTTGTAAATCACTAATTTCATATTCTTTTCTGTCACAAATATTTTTCCTTTCACCAATGCTTGAATCTAGAATTAATAGTTGATTTGCCAAATTAATGTTGATGTAGTTTTCCTCATTGCGTGCGCTGATAGCGATATTAATTTATTTTCCTTGGATACTTCCTTTTAATGTAATTAATCTATGATCTATAACTGAAAGACCTTCGTAGGAAAATCATTCTTCCATCGTCTTTTTAGACTTGAGCTCCACTATTTCCATCATTCTTTTTCCATGATTGATCCCATTTTTGTTTCGTCGAGATGACTTTAGGTATTATGTAATCGCTTTCGCCTTTTTAAAAAAAATTAATATATATATATATATTATAATTATAAAAAAATATATATTTAATTATAAGTTATATGTATATTATATTATAATGTTATATATATGATATATTATAATGTATAGAACCTTTCGTAATACCTTTCCAATGAAAAAATTGGGTCGCAATGAATTGGACCGTCGCACAGTTTGAAGCGTCGTTTGACTATGGTGAAGAGTGAAGGCACAAGCAGCAACGTTGTTACAACACAAATAGTGTGGTGGTGACAGTGTGAGCCGACGAATCTGTCGGTAGTGGTGGTGCCCGCTTGAGAAGTGGCGATGGCTGTTTTGGTGTGAGACGACTACAGTTGTGCCGTTGTCTACGGCAGAAAGGCGTTGCTACTACAAATGATACGCAATTGATACTAACAACATGAAAACGGGCGGGTTTGTAGGGTTGTCGGGAACAATGGTTTTGGGTGGTCAGGGATGGAAGTTAGCGGACGTTGCAGTGGTTAGAGATGGTAGAGGCAACGTAGGGTGAATAGGCGCGGGATTTGCCGAAATTGGACGGTCAAAAATTGGGTGACCAAGCTTCAACACTGGTAACCTGTAGGCATGGATTACGATGATAGTAATGGGGATAGAGTCACAGTGGTTGGAATTCAAGATGAAAATGGTAGCGTAATGCGGTGTGGGCAGCAGTTCGATGAAAAAAAGAGTGGCCAGGGTGAGGGGGGGCGTCAGTTCAGAAAAACAAGAAACAGTGACAACGAATACTGTTTGCAGTGTCTGTCCAACGTCCTGCGTTTGTGTAGTTTGTTGGACTTAGGCCGATCTCACTTGTCTTTTATTTTTAAATTTTTTTTTTTTTTTAAAGATTAGTTTTTGTTTTATGTATATATGGAACCCCTTTTTTTATATATAATTTTTTTTTTTAATGGCCAATGGCCTAAAAACAAGATGGAGAATCTCCAAATACTGGTGTAGCGAAATGCTTTGATTATGACGACAACCAAGTTGACAACGAGTTGAAGGCCAAGGGTCAGTTATCGAAGAACGTAGGTTTGATACCAATGTAGCAACCAATAGTTGTATATGCAACAGAAATATTAAAATACTTTGTAGACAAAGACATCCATTGTAGGATAGAAATTGTAAATTGTATATTGTATAAATAATTGTTGATAGGATGATTACAAATGAGAATGAGGCCCTGCTTATGTACCCTAGGCAGGTGCCCTTTCACGAATGGTTATGTCTCTAGACATGCCTCTTCATCACTAACTAACTAATCATTAGTTAATGACTTATTATTTATTATTATATTTACATTTATATTTATTATTATTTTACTATGAATTATATTCATAACAACTTGCAATAAAAAATAAAGCTGCAACAAGCAAGACACTTTTGATGGATAGGTTTTCTTCAACAATTCCACTTGGTGATAAGGTATAAGAAATGTATCTATAACAAGTTTCTTATATGTTTTCTAGGCAAATTTTTAGTGCATCCATTATTCTTAAGCATAGTTATATCATGCATAAGAGATATGTTGAACAATATTCTTTAGATAGTGATTTCAACGATGTATATGCAACCTTGTGTCAAGGTAACCAAGTAGAGGAATTGGATTATCATGTGCATGATAACTTGTTGTACCATCTTGGCAAGCTTTGTATTCCACAGGGGTAGAGAGTCAACATCATAAGTGATGCACATACTTCTCTTATTGTTGGTCATTTTGGTGTAGGTAAGATAATGGCACAATTACAGGGGTATTTCTATTGGCCTCGTATGCTTGAAAGCGTGTCACGATTTGTAAGAGGATGTTCATTATGTGTTGTTAGTAAGCCTAGAAATGGAAAGTTGGGATTATATATACCACTTATTGTACCTTCTCGTCCAAGGGAGAGTGTTTCTATGGAATTTGTAGGAGGTCTACCTATGTCTAGGAGAGGTCATGATTATCTTTATGTAGTTGTGGATAGGTTCAACAAAATGTGTATTTTGATGCCTTGTAAAAAGTAGGTTACAACTGAACAAATCGCTCGGTTATTCTTTTAGAATGTATGGGTGCATTTTGGGTTGCCCACATCCATTTTTAGTGATCGATATTCTCACTTTGTCAGAAACTTTTGGTCAAGATTGTGTGGACTTATGGACACCAAATTGAAAAACTTATGGACACCAAATTGAAAAAGAGTACATAATTTCATCCACAAATAGATGACCAAACAGAGGTGGTGAACATGAAAATGATTCATATTCTTCATGGTTATTGAAGCAAGCATCATAAGTTGTGGGATGAACATTTGCACTATATTCATCATGCTTACAACCGAGAAAATCACTCTTCGACTCAAACCTTGCCATTTGAGCAATGTTTGGGATACTTGTCTAAATCACCTTTAGATTTTATCTTTGGGAAAGATGTTGCTATTGATGGTCATAGTGACATAGACAAAGCTAAAATATTCATTTAACGAGTTCAATTGGTACATCAAAAAATTCAAGAACAAATGGAGAAGAGTCAAGTCAAGTACAAGACAAGACATGATAAGCATCGTGTAGATCACAATTTCCAAGTTGGTGATGAAGTTTGGCTTTACATTAGAAAAGACAGACTCCAAGGAGAAGGTAAAAACTTGAAACCAAATCGATATTGTCCATTCAAAATTCTTTAAAATATTGGTAATAATGCCTTCAGGTTGGATTTGACTTCATACATGCATGTTTATGTAATTGTTAATGTTGAGAATAACATCCTTTGATTGAAGATCAAGGAGAGAATGTTCAAATGCCTTCAAATGAAGATTTCTCTCCTGAATACCTTGAATAATTGCAGCAAGACACTATCCTCGACAGAAAAATAAGGGCTTAAAAATGAGGAAACGTGGAATATCTTCGTGTGGGGCTCAAGGGTCCAAATCCAAGCAAAGCCAAATGGATTGTGATTGGAAGGGTGAGGGACTTCAAAATGATGAAACCTGGAATATATTCATGTGGGGCTCAAGGGTCCAAATCCAAGAAAAGCCAAATGGATTGAGATTGGAAGGGTGGGGGAATTGTACCCTCACCTGTTTGTCAACTAAAAGTGACCTTTTGGGGTCCAAAAGATTCCATTGGGGAGGAATGATCTAGTGGATCAATTTTGCGCTCAAAATTCAAAGTTATCAGAATGGAAAAAAAGCTATGTGCTTGCATAGATCTCGTTGTTCTGAATCCGGCACAACTCATTTCGCGAAAAACAAACTCTGTATGCTTCTGCAATCGTGTTCTGTCCGTTTTTGGAAACAACTAAAAAAAATGGTTTTTGGATGAACATGGTTGCCCAGTGAGCAGTCCGTACAACTCACTGGACTGTTGATTGGACCTTGTTGGGCTAATTATAGTGCACCATTTTTCAAGTGCTAGTTAGCTTGAGATGGGGCAATGTTATTGGTTGGTGGTGCGACCAACCAGGGAATGCCACGTGGCACCTTGGTGGCCGACCAAAACTTTGGTTATGGGCAGATAGAGCTTCGTCAGAATTGAACACACAACCTCAGGGTGGCAAGAACAATGCATTACCAATGTGCTACGCATATGTGACTTAACCAATAGTGGCCGCATGTTTTATTTAAAGACATAATATGGCGTGTTTGGGGGTGGACTGAGGCTATCCCCAACCCTGGTCACTACGCCCATGGAAACAAGGGGCAAGACCAGGGGCCAGGGCTTAGCCTGACCCCACCATTTTTATTTTAAAATATTCGGCCGACGGAATATGCAATAAAAAATTTGGTCCATAGGCCGCATTGGGAAAATTAATGATCCCACAATTTGCACTGACAGTTGGAGAACATGTTGCCCCGTTAGCCCTTTTTGGCGTGAAATTATAGGGCAGTTTGCAGGCAGGTCGAAATTGAAGGATGAATTGTTGGAAAACCTGTGGATACCATAACTTCTTCAGTTTTTGGCCTTTTTGGGAGTAGAGATAAGCTAGACAGGGGGTTTTGACAGTTCTAAATACATTAGAGCTATCCGTACAACCATTTGAGCACTGTAAACGTATGTAAACACCATTTTTTGAGAATAATGAAATAGGCCCAACCCTTGGAATTTGGATCAGGAGACATATCCTAAGAGGGGTGAAATCCTTCATCTATTGTTGTTGTATGTTTACTGCTATGGTGATATTGTGATATTGTCTTGTATTTTCCGCAAAAACTAAGTTTAAATTTCATGTTTATGTGTTTAATAATTTCACAAAAGAGGATTACAACCTAATTAAATCACTTGCAAAATTTTACAAACCCCAAACAATTTTTAAATACAAATCAATCAATCTCAAAAAGTGCACCTACCTGGCATGGTTCCGCTACCAAGAGTTCTGCTCAGCCCTCTCCATGAACCGACTTCTATATCTCTCTGCATTGGTCAAATGATTGTTTAAATAACACCCCGCTGACAGACATACCAATGTAGCTCATTGGGTGTGTTTGTTTTTGTTGCTATGTTAAGGCATTGTGGTTGGGGGAGGTCCTTGGGTCAATCCCACGGGCCTCTCCACTTAGATTTTGGTACATTATAATCGTTGTAATGTATGTTTGCATATTATAATATATGTGTGGTTTGTTTGTAACATATATTGTCATATATAGAACACGTAACCTCCCAGTTAGGTGCCATGTGGCACCATCCGATTGGGCCATGTGGTCCCCACCCAATGGGCTGCTTGTATGTCCAGTCACCCATGTCCAACCAACTTTCCTTGACACGTGTCGATTGTACTACCACACCAACCCTTATGTGCCCCACCAACTACAGACTAGGATGCCACATGGTAGCTTGTGGGAGTGCCATGTGACACCCTAGGGTTCCACCTGCATATAATTTTTGTCATTTGTGCCAAACTTCGGATGAGCGTAACTTTATCATATGAAATTAGATTGAGGTGGCATTCACGCCATTGGAATCGTCTAGATTTGATTTATGACTTGGTGCCTATTTTTCAGAGATTTTAGGAATTAAAATTTTGAGGCTTTCTGGATTCTCCTACATCAAGTAGTGAATGCTCCTTCTCATGAACAAGAGAAACATTGGTCCAAGTATTGCCATGGTGTTCTACAATGGTAGGGTTTAGACTGGGCATCTTTTTGTATAAAAAAGTTAAAACATTGTGGTACACCTGAAATAGGGCCTTTATAGATGACAAATTCTTGAGGGGAGCAAGTTGCCCCTAGCGTTATTTCTTCAATTAAGTCAGGCTTAGTTGAAATGTCAAATTTGATGGTAGGAGGTATTTTTTCCATATTACCTTCTTTGAAGGTGTCTAGTGTAGGGATGGGGTTTTTAAACTAGTCAATATGCCGTGTGGGAATAAAATATTTTGTTTCAACTACACATGCATTATCCTTAGATGGTAATAAAGGTGAAAATTCTCCTTAAGGTAAAAAGGAGTGATGGTGCATGGCCTCCCAAGGAAAATTTCATGTTGTCATGACCTCAAGGATGTCTTCATCAAATTGGATGATACTCGAGAAAGGTTGTCACATAATCGAGGAGTCATGAGGCAATCATTGGCACATGGAAGTACTAGTGAATGTGGAAGCATGTGATATCATACTAGACTCCATAGGACTAATGGATGAGGACACACCATAGATAAGGTAGGTCCATGTTTTCCTAGTTGGCACTATCATCATTTTGGACGAAGCAATGTTGACATTGTGGAACAATGTGCAAGCGATTGGTATCATTGGTCCTACAATGAAAAAAATATAGTAAATATGTTCTTGATTTAGTGTCATTAGTACTAGGTGGCAAAAAAATCTACTGTGGTCGTCTAAGTGGTGGGGTAGTTTAAACTTCCAATAAATGTGTCAATGTAGTAAACACCACATTAAAAATAAAAACTTCCCTTAAAATAAATAACTATTAATAATATTATTTATAAATATCATATTTATTATAACATAATTATTATAATATATTTTTAATAAAAAATAATATATAGTTTAATAATGCATTAAATATTATATATATTAAAATCATATATATATATATATATATATATATATATATATATATAACAATGACAAGAACAAAAGTACGTGTCTATCACCACATGCATTGACCATGAATTGACTGCAGTGCCCTAATATAATTGAGCTTTAATGTGGTTGCAATATTTGACTGCAGTGCCCTAATATAATTGAGCTTTAATGTGGTTGCAATATTTTGTCTTTGGGGATCCTTTTAAGACTTGAAAGTTGGAATTTTGTGGTCAGGGAGCACTACTGAAGCTTTTAATGTCTAATAGAAGTAGTTGTTCTGTCTCTATTAGACTTCTGATTTATGGGTTACTTGTCTCGAAAGCCATATATGGTAAGCATTCGCCTTTATTTTGTAAAATTATTTCTGAAATAGTGGAATGCCGGTGTACCAAACATTAAACCCATCTATTAATCTACTGTGCTGATGACATGTTTTTTTAATTTAAAATGAGTACTAGATGGTATTTTTCAATAATGTCACTTAGATATTTGGCAGGTTCATGCATGCTCATTACTCGTACAATGTGAAATAAAAGTTTTGCCAAAGTCCAGACGAAATTTTGGTTTTTTCTTTAGGTTTTTTCAGAGCAGTTAAATCATTTAAATATAACCACTTAAGGACAATAGCATTGACTAGTGTAATTATGTAAATAAAAAATAGAAATTAGAAAATAGAAAATATTTTTTGGAAATAATTTGATGTATGTATAATATTTAAATGGAGTAGTAGTTTAATTAATAGATGAAATGGGTTTTTAAGTTGAAAATATAATTTCAAGTAAGATAGTGATTTCTTGTTATTTAAAATGTACTTTTAAATATATAAATGGATAAATTTTGTGTAGTATTGAAATTTTGCAAATTAAATAACCAAAACATATAATTTTTAAAAATCTCTACCCAATCTTAAAAAAAATTTGACAATAAAAAATAGTTAAAAAAACCATTTCATCTCCACTACAAGACACTGATGCTATGTATAACAATAATTTCTTTATAAGTCAATTATATCTTCACTATTATGCAACATTTAATATTAGTACAATGTAACTAATAAATTAAATGTCATCAAAATCGAAATTGTATTGCCACATTTAGATTGTCCTTTCTTCCTAAGTTAGACAATGATTTTTTTTTCACTTTTTTAGCTTTCTGTCATGAAAAATGGATTTAATTTTTCTTGAGACAATTAGAGTGAGTCAAATACTCGTCTAAAATTTATTATGAAAAAAGAAAAATAAATTATATATTTATATTAAATTTATTTTTCAAACTTTATCTCACTCACTTATGTGTTATATTTAAAAATGTGAAATGCATCTAAAAATTATTATAATAGTAATTATTAGATTTACCCATTCATATTCATATATATATATATTAAAATTATTATGTAAAAGAAAATAGGAAACAAATTCGTATCGTTGTTTTTTTTTATAACATAAATCATATTTTAGAGATTTCAAGTATTTATAAGATACATTCAGACAATTATATGTGAGTATTGCACAAATTGTTTTTTTAAATTTGGCAACATTAATATTAAATAAACTAAGAATTTAACTTTGTTTATAAAAATAGAAGACCAAGGGAATGTTTCCATAAACATACCATGAACCAAGTTGTTATAATTTGTTATATTGAAATTGTTTTTGTTTTTTAGGAAATTCACATTGTTTTCCTTTTTTCTGATACGTCAAATGTGACTATTTAAATCCCAGTAGAGTTTCCCCTCATATCTTTACCGTCAATATAAATTTTTCCTTTTCTGTAAAATGTATTAGGTTTGTAATTATATAAATTAAATTAGTTATAAAAGTTAATAATTATTAAATATGATAATTATATTATTATTATTTTGTGTTTTTATTTAATTTCTAAATATATTTATTATATTATTATTTTTAATTTTTTAAATTAGATTTGATAAGTTATATTAGCGGTAATAGATATTAATCATTATCTTCATTGTTATTTAAAAAAAAAAATTATGTATGACACACACATAATAAGCATGTAACAATAGTGTTAATTATAAAAAATTATTAACATTTTATTATAAAGATTCTAAATTCCTAAATATACTTTGTTACAATATTATATTATAAGTCAATATTATAGTATACTAATATAACATACCAAAAAAACTGTAACTCAAATTGATATGACATTTTTTTTAATTAATCAATTTAATTAAAATATAATGAAAATATAAATACTTTTAAAATAAATTTTAATTTTAATTAATATATAATTATTATTAAAATATTGTGAAATATTTTACGAAAATTAAATCTTTATTATTCATTTAATAATTATTAATAATAAAATTAAAATTCTAATATTTTTTTTTTTTTCAAAATAAAAACAACTATTCATTATTTAATTTTCAATTTATTAAAGTTTAAAATTAACTATAAATTTTGAATTATTAATCTTTGTTAATTTTTTGGAAAAATTGAATTATCACCTTCCAATGTTGAACTTTTTCCCTCTATTAAAATGTATTGTGTTTTGCAAATACTTTTAAATCTTTAGATTATAAACTAAAGATTGATTTAATTATAATAATTTTTTTATAATTAGTTAGAAAATATGAATTGATTTTTATTTTTAAAATTTTGAAATAAGAATTACTCGTTTAAATTTTTGTCTCGAAAATAGAATTCTGTTAGTAGGGGAAATCAATCCGTTAGCTACCACTAGATCTTTTAACCCAGAAAAATTAATTATTTTATTATAAAAAAATATATTAATAATATCTGTATAATTATAATAATAATAATAATAATAAATTTTTATTGTAGATTAAATTTTTATTTAATATTTTATTTTTGTTTATTATATTTATTTTCATCTTAGAATAAAATGTTAAAATTTTAATTTAATTATGAATAATTAATAAATAGATGGTTGGAATTTTATTCATAATTTTTTTTTAATAATAGTGAAAATAAAGAGTTGAGATTTTTATTGATGATGATGATGGTGGTGGTTAATGTCCATTGAGACTAATCTTTGGTCTATCAGATCTAAAGAAAAGAGTTATTTAATTTGATTTAAGATTTTATTCCTATGCTCAAAAAGCCTGGAGAAAAGCCTTCCGAGCTCACTATAATTTTGACATATTAAAGGGCTAATGTGGTTGTACACTGGGCACTCTAAGAGGAAGTGATTTTCATCCTTGATGTTCATATTCTCACAGAGATGGGAGATCCTTTCCATCCATGGTGTTGTAGGGCACTCTAAGAGGAAGTGATTTTCATCCTTGATGTTTATATTCTCACAGAGATGGTAGATCCTTTCCATCCATGGTGTTGTAGGAACTGTCCAATGACCCGTTTCACTATTTGTTGGATAGTTCCTTTACAAGTAGTTGTGACTTTGTCTTTTTAATTTAAGTAAAAAAAATGTTATAAACTTATATATATATATATATATAAAATTTTGATTAGGAAATGGGTTATGGTTTTTTAGGTATGTGGTATTAATGAACCATAATATTAGTGGATGATATTATAATAAAACCTATTTACAAGCTCTCTATGATAAAATGAGAGAAAATCTTCATCATTAATAATGTTGCATGTTTTTTTAAATCTATATATGTTTAAGTGATATATTAGTTATTTTATAATTAATAATAATAATAATTTAAAATAAAGTTGTCATATATATATATATATATGTCAAATCTTGGAAAATGTGAGATGCATCACATGGTAAGTGTTTTGATGTCTATCATATTCCGATGCCTACTATTTACTAGCCATTTGATTTATATGACTACACTAGTATATTTTTTGTGCTAGAAGAATTAACAATTAGGCTACTCATGTACCCCCAAACCAGGCTTATTCCCACCACTACCACTCTAACCTCTAGTTAGAGGTCATGTGGTTAAGATACTTGAGGTTTCAAACTAGTGACTTTTATGCAAGGGGTTTTTTAATAGTGAACCCATTCACCAAATTTTCTATGTCCTGTGGCAATTATTATTTATATATTATTAAAAATTAAAATTTTAAAATAATGTGTTAATTTTTTAAAAACTATTAATTAATGTGAAAAATATTTATACCACTCTACCATCGTGATTGTAAATGTAATTGTAATTCTAATCGTAATTGTAATTGTAATTGTAATTATAATTAAGTTTGTGTAAAATTGTAATTGTAATTATAATTATAATTATAATTATAATTTTAATTGTATGTAAAATATTTGTAAAAATTTAATTGTATTAATGTGAAATGATTTTATTAAAATACTTAAATTTGTAAATTTGTAAATAATTGTAAAATAATAAATCTAGAATAATATGAATTTTTGTAACATAATAAAGTTTAGAAAATAATGCAAATAAATTCATATACTTTAGAATTATCAATATTTTATTATGATCTTACATACAAAAAAAAAACTTTATACAGTCTGGTGCGCTTATCATCGTAACACGCACTGGTGCATCTTATTACTCAGACACACCAGTGCTTCACAACTTTTCTGTACCGGTGCGTCACAAAACACCGCGCCAAAAAAAAAACTTCGATCTTACAAACCACCCCAGTGCGCCTATAAAACAACGCGCACCAGAACAAGGTTATTCTGTAAAGTGCAGTATTAGAGCAACAGAGGGTTCAAATAGTGGGCAATAATTTTTTTGAGGAGATGAGGGTTTGAAAAGACGAGAGTTCGAATTTCGGCTAAGAACTTTATAGCAGAGAAAATGAATGATTCAAACAGAAAGATGGACAAAGATGCTTACAGGGATGCAGACGGCTACAGAGCTCGACATAGTACAAAAGGAGAAAAGGAGTATAGGTTGAGACCGACAAAGAGCATTCGATTGAGGCTGGTGATAGGGTTAAGAGGTCTCATAATGGAGAAATTGAGAGCAGAGTTGATGACAGAGAAAGATCAATCGAGGCAGTCAATAAAGCCAAAAGGCACCATGAAGGGAAGGATTCTCATTCCCTTAAGGACAGTAGAGAAAGATCAATTGACGTTGTTGATCGGGCTGGTAGGTCCCATGAAGGGAAAGATTCTCTAGAATGCGTTTAAAAGTAGCTGGGAGTATTGTTCGAGCTTCGGTTGGCTTACATAAACTTTTATCAAAAAAGCTGACGTCGCATAAAATCACATCTTCGGCTTTCAATTGAACCTGAATGGCATCTCTAACTTGCCTGAGTTGTGGTACTATGGATGAAATCAGTAAAAAGTCTACTTGTATTATAAATGGAAATCCAGTGACCATTTCTGTGGGAATAAAAGCATAGATACATGCAGCTACCATATTTCCAACTACAAATTGGTTTCCCATTGGAAAATCTAATGTAATAGCCTTTTGCAATGTCTTTCCTCTGCTCAACCCTATACACATTTCTATGGGAAACCGTTGCCTCCACATGTAATAACTGCATCATCTAGTCGAAAATCAGTCTTCTTCTGCTAACAAATGCATAAGGAAGGACTCGTTGTCATTGCTCCCAGAACATTACCCTTATGTAGATTATATGTTCTAATTGCTGGCAGACCATCTGTCTATCTGCAGATTATATTCTAAAACATATTGGTTGAAAATAGTTAAGTGCCAATTATAACAGGTTCACATGCCACAATTGCCCACTTGGGCCCTGTAGTATTGCATATTCACACGCCCCACATTGCATTCTCTCCACATGATCAGTGGGGACCTCCTGCAATAAACAAAATGCATTGGAAGAATAGTTATTTCCATCAAGAATTTATCCAATTCCAATTCTCAATTTTAATTCTAATTCTAATTCTTAAGAATAAACAAAATTATAATTCTGAATTTCTATGGTTGGAGTTCACTAAATTTTGATGTACAAACCTAAAAGTAATTTCGATGCCTAAACAGAAAATCAATGCTACTGTACATATAACTGCACTGGTATCAGTTTTACAAAAATAGCACCGGTGCGGTTCTATTAAGTGACGCACTGGTGACGAATAAACACAAATAAAAAAAGTGCAACTCTTTTTTCTTTAAGTGAAAAAAAAGTGGCAAATTGAAAAATGGGCAGAAAAATATTTTCGAAAATATAATTTCATAAAATAATCCTTTAAATACTAAACACTTTTCATTATTTCACTATTTTTGCTAAAATTTTCAACCAGATATTTGTAGGAGACATACCTATAGCAAGAGAGCACGAGGGCACTGTGGAGCAGCGAAATACATTCGAGCAAAAATATTCAGATAATCAGAAACCAAACCTCTAGTGATTCAAACCCTGTATCATAGAATTTCAAACCATCTCGTGATTAAATTTGATTATTTTTTTAACCTTTTTTTGCATTTTTTTTACTTTTTTTCTACAGTTTTATCCATTTTTACCCTAAACCCTTCATTTTTTTGTTTTTTCCCTTTCTTCTCCCTATTTCTGTGATTTAAGAATTAGGAATTTTCATTTTATATTGACATCCAACCCATGGGACAACTTGCATAGTCGGATCCCAATCCATTCAGGCATTGCATGAATTTTTGGAAAAAATGGATTTTTTTTATTGATGCACACTGCGTAACCTAGCACATCGGTGCACTGTATTATAAAGCGCACCGCGCAAGTACTGTGTAGTAAAAAAATTGATTTTTTTTTTTTTTTTAAATTAGTGTGCCATATCTAAAATAGGGCACCGGTGCTCCATATTACGAGGATAACACCATACGGTCTATTACACTGTTTTTGCAATGCGTTATAATACCCCACACACTGTACAGTCTATTACACTATTTTTCGGTGCGTTTTTAATACCCCCACACACCGGCGGTGGTGCGTACATCATGAAAGACACACCGGTGTCTTGAGATTTATTTTTTACCTGAAAAGTTGACAATTTATTTATAAATATATTAATGAATGATATGGTACATGTTTCATATTGATAAAGAAATGACTGACAAGAGATCAAGTAACAAAAATACTGATAACACATCAATAAAAGAAAAAAAGGAAAGTTCATTGTAAATTCTTTATAAAAAATATTATTTTTGAACTATATGTAAGTTTAACTAATATGTATTGTTTATTGTGTATCATGCAGAGCCACAACATGACAAATCTTGATCAGATTATTTCTGATCTAGGACCAGAAGAGCGTAAAAGCTTGATGGAAAAATTGTAAAAGGATGAATCAGGTGAATGAAAAAATACTATTGATCCAATATGAGTTTCTTTTTTTTTAATTATCATTAATAATATACTTAAAATTATTAGATAACATGTGTCAAACAGTCTGTTAATTCACATCTGTTTAATGTTCTACAGGGACCAATAACTCAGAAAAGGAATGTTGTTCTAAGAAAAAAATAGAACATGAAAATGAAAATGAATTGCTCCTTAACTCATTTGGAGTGGTGCTGGAAGTTAATGAAAGGGGGAAAAACTTTTACAGAAGTTTGAGGGATCTAGTGGAAAGAATGTATAGACGTTATTTCCACTTACAATGCAAAAATAAATCCAATGATTCCAAGAACCAAATTTTATCTAAACTACAGGAAGAGTTTCCAGAGAATTGGTTAATGAGACAGGTCATACTTTTAATAGAAAAAATGTACAAAAAAAAAAGGGGAATGAAAAAGTAATATTCCTTTAAATGTTTGTCTAGAGTTATTTATAAATATCACTTTTGTTATATTTAATTTTCATATATCAATATGTAAATTAAATATTTTATTGTCATGTTACATTTTCAGGAAGATTATGAAAATATCAAAAGATGAACAAGCTGATATCAGAAATATGCTAGTAGGAATGTCCAAAAAGGTGTACAAGGAGACGGTCAAAGAAATGGACAAAATTGCATCGCAGGAGGAGCCATCTCAACAAAAATGTGCTTCAAATGTAATATGTAATCATTGAATTTTTCGATCATTAGGTACCATAAATAAACAATTTAGCATTAAATATTAATTTTCAAGAATTCTCTTGCAGAAAAGAAAAGAAAATGGAACCCATTCAGTACATAAAACAAGACGACAAGGAAGAAAAGGGTTTATATCTAAGTTTGTGAGTAATTGTTACTTCCTTATAACAACTTAACTATATTTCATTTTTGTATTTTTTAAGTTTTTTTACAAAAATCATCATTGAATTTCTTCAAACATGTGCTAACATACAAAGAAGAACCATCAGACGAATTGATTGAAATTGGGTTAAATATAGGTTGTGAGTATATGTTGGCATATCAGAAATTAATTGTGGAATTTGTAAGCATCTATCAATCTTGTTTTACTTAGCTCCGTATATAATTAATAGAACAAAAACATCTTTTATATTAAATATATGATTTGTTATGGGGTATAAAACTTGCAGGAAACAAATTATGGAACTGTGCCAATAGTTGAAATTTTGAAAGATGGCATGGTACATGGTTGTGAAAGAATGTGTATAGTTTATGAGTCAATTGTTTCTAAGGTACGTTATTTTTCTTTTCGATTTACATTGATGTATATTATTTAATATTGCAATTTTCATTATTCTCACCAATATATATACACTCATTTCAGTTTATTTTTATGTTTGTAGATGGAAGGTGAAGAAGAAGAAAACAATCAACACCGTGAACAAAGTATTCTAACATAACCCAAGTCATGAAAGTAGCTCTAGCAGTGACAACAGTTCAAACGAAGAATGATGATCACTATGTTTGGATATCAAAGCAAGGAATTGTATTTTTTGAAATATGTCTGTGAAATCAGACATTTTGTTTAATGTAATGGACATAGTGTCCTAGTTGAAAGACAAAGGGATGCCAATAACTGTCCCATTTTGTATGATAAAGACTGTCTGATATATATATATATATATATATATCATAAAATATGTTTTAATTTATTCTATTACATTCTCCATTGTTGTTCTCAAATGCACTAATAAAAATTTAATTCATATGAATATTGTTATAATGTATATATGTGTCAACTTTTGATGAATAATGAATTTTAAAAAACCACAATAATTATGATATGATATAACAAATTAATCCAAACATCACATTCAAATGCAATAATAAAAATTTAATTAATATGAATAATGTTATAAGGTGTGTCAAATTTTGATGAATAATGAATTTAAAACAATCACAATAAGTGCACTGTCACAGGTCGATGTTTCTAAAAAATACAAAATGAAAACTGGTGCGTGTCAGTAATTGCACACCGGTGCATTTGTATTATGAAGTGCGTCGGTGCGTTTCTACGACCTATGGGCACTGAACAAGTTTCAAAACCAATTAAAAATATCGGTGCATTTTTGTGGTACGTCACACCGGTGCGTTTATGTGTCTATACGCACCGGTGCCGTTGTAATATCTATGGGCACTGCACGAATACCGATACCAATTATAAATCTCGGTGTGTTTGTGTGATACTGCGCATCGAGGTGTTTATGTGTCTATAAGCACTAGGGAATTTGTACGACCTATGGGCACCACACGAATATTGATACCAATTATAAATCTCAGTGCCTTTTTGTGATACTGCGCACTAGTGCGTTGATACGACCTATGGGCACCGCACAAATCCCAAGACCAATTAGAATGGCCCCGTGCGTTGTATCACCAACACTACACCCAGTTTATTCTCCTTCAACTGCCCTGGGGCGCCTTCTACATACCAATCCATTAAACCTAGAGTAGCGCACCGATGAAGAAAAACATCCGTATTAACCTCCAGCTACCCATTTTTTTTAGTTGTGTTGAATTTTCGTTAAAATATCCGCCAAAACTTCCGTAACCATAAAAGAATGTTGTAGCAAATGTTTTTTTGCCAATTTTGGCCAATTTTATAACACTAAAAACCTCCTTTATAACCTCCGCTGGAGGGTATTTTCCTTGTAGTGGATGATCTACATTTGAAGAAGAGTTTTATGTTTTATTGATGGTTCAATTGTGAAGCAAGTAGTAAGAATCAAAATAGTGTCGTATCAAAGAATCGCTTCTCGAAGACAAGCCCTTCTCTAGCATGACCGTTTCATTGTCAGCTAGAATGTCACATTCTCTGGTTATGGTTATTAATAGTTTTGATAAAGTGTCTTTTTGTGGTAGTGTTTCTCTAAAGTTCAAAAGGAAAGGACCACATTCAACTTTTGAATTAATTGGTTAAAGTAG